>SJYQ01007423.1:285584-315370 GCA_006410935.1 Redunca redunca
CCACTTTCAAAAACATCCCAAATTTTGACTTTGAATCTGGAATATTAACTGTTATTTCTCCTGCAGTCCTAGATAAAGTCTGTTAAGTCTCACTACAACTATAACTAATCATTATGTGTACACATTCTTTATTCATAAGAAAAGAATCCTTACAATGTAAATGATTTTATAATAAGTATCACAATGTACTGACCCCAAATCAGAAGTTGTATTTTCCATGTAGGAATTCACTAGCTGATTTGCAAAGAAGTTATAGTAGGGCCATTATATATATTCTGTTTCTATTGCCAATAAAAGATTTCTTTTAAAAAATGGATATTTTTGCATTTCTTACCAAGCATTTNGGATATTTTTGCATTTCTTATCAAGCATTTTCACAAAGATAACCAAACCTTTATTAACTGGAGTGATATACACAGTAGCATCATGAGTCATCAATGACAACTTTCGTCTCTCAGTAATTTCCCAATAAAATGCTACTTTACTTGACTTTTATTGTAAAGGTAAAGAAATTACCATCACAACAATTCATTTACTGTCTCAAAACTTTCAAACGATAATTATCTATAATTATTTGTAGAAGCATTAAAACTTGAAAGCAGAAAGGTGGAATTGCCCAGTAAAACATATCCAGATCAATGCTTAGGTGCTTCTGAAGTGATGTATAAGCCAAGAAGAGAAATAAGGGGAAAAGTAGGTAGAAGAAGAATAGAAAAGTTACTTCTACTTCTGAGTAGATTTCCTAAGAATAACAAAACCCAACATAAAAGAAAAATTACCTTTTGAAAAGTATCCACTAAATATAGCATGTCTCAATAGTAAAGGATCGGTGAGTCACCATCTGAGCTGTTCTCACTAGGCCAGCATCACGTGCATCCAAGATCCTCCTGCTCTGAAGACACCAGGTTGTGTGAGAGCAAAAGATACCTGCTGCAGGTAACTGTCCTTGGGCAAACACAACTGCTGCAGGATAACTGTGCTTGGGTAACTTCTAAGTTCATCTTGTGATGGGGCTTCCACAGACACTTACAGGGCAGGTAAATACTTAAACCACACCACTGGAGAACAGAAAAATCTTACCGGAGTTCGGAGACCGCTTTTAGCCCCAACTGGAGGTTGGGATTTGGGTAGGGCCTGGATGCAGAGAAGGATTTTGACAGGCTAAAAAAATGGTACAAATGAACTTACTTACAAAAGAGAACCAGTCACAAACAGAGAAAACACATGTAGTTATCCAGAAGATAGAGGGATGGGGGGATAAATTGGGAAATTGGGGTTGACAGAGACACATTAATATATATATAAAATAGATAACCGATAACCTGCTGTTTAACACAAGGAACTCTACTCAACACTGTGTAATAACCTATATAGGAAAAGGATCTAAAAAGAATGTGTATGTTTAACTGATTCCTTTTGCTGTACAACAGGAACTAAGACAACATTATAAATCAATTATATACCAATGAAAATTAATTAAAAAAAAAGAGCTTTCAACATCTTTAAGATACAAAGAAGGACGCTTTAAGGTGTGTTTTGTGAATTGAAGGTAGTTAAGTCTGGCTGGGGCATTGTCAGACAGGAAGTGACGCGTGTAAGAGAAACATTTAGTCATGTCAAGTAAAAATAAGTGAATAATCTTCATAAACATTTTCTATTTTACACATCTCCTCGGTTTGTATCTGCAGATTCTACCTGTGACCTCTACTGTAAGTTAAATTTTTTCCCAATCAAATTCATCCCCGTTGACTTTCTGTGACCTTAGTAAGAACAGTCGGGGGAAACCGGGTAGGCAGAATTCAGACCAGAGTGTGAGGAGGACTCAGCGGCTTGTGAAGAAAGGGAATACAGAAAACTCTTTCCAAACTTTCATTCATTCCGAACAATCTGTGTGCCCAGGCCAGGACATGTGCTAAATGCTGGGCATGTAATCACCAGTGAAACAACAAAGTCCCTGAGTGCCCAACTGTGAAAATGAAGTGCTTTTGAGGGAAAGTGCTTTTACTACTTTACATCAGCAGCTAAATCAAGGATCAAATTTTTTTTTTCTTTCAGGGATCAATTTTTAGGGCAAAGTTGAAGATCTAAAGATTGGACCCAGAGAGATGATATGGGGACGGTGGTGGGAGGGGGGTTCAGGATTGGGAATTCATGTACACCTGTGGCGGATTCATGTCAATGTATGGCAAAACCAATACAGTATTAGTATTGTAAAGTAAAAAAAAAAAAAAAAAGAATAAAGTGTTGAAATATCTCATGTTTAAAAAAATAAAGTATTTCAAAGTTCAAAAAAAAAAAAAGGATTGGTGTTCTTTCGGAGATATACTTTCATTTTGGAGACTCCTTGATCTAATGACAGATGATATTGATGGGCCCACCGTACAAATGTAACCTTTGCATGAGTAAGGGAGGAAAGAGCAAAGTTCATGGTGTAACAGTGTTAACTAACAACTGCCTTTGAAAAGCAGAGATCTTGTTTAGGGAACTATAGAAAAGATCCTGTTCCCTAACAGAACCACTGAGCTCTCAGGCTGGAGCAACAGCCATAAAACTCTTTAATAAAAAAATAATAATATTAAATTTTAATTGGAGGATAATCGCATTGCCAAGTCTTGCTGGCTTTTGCTGTACAACAATGTGAATCAGTCATAAGTATGCATGTATCGCCTCCCTCACACCTCCTAACCCACTTAAGAAAAGGGAGAGGGTGGGATGAGATGGGAGAATGGCATTGAAACATGTATACTATCAAGTAAGAAATGAATCGCCAGTCGATGTCCGACGCAGGATGCAGGATGCTTGGGACTGGTGCAAGGAGAGGACCCAGAGAGATGGTATGGGGTGGGAGGTGGGAAGGGATTCATGTTTGGGAACGCTTGTACACTCGTGAATTCATGTCAATGTTTGGCAAAAGCAATACAGTAATGTAAAGTAAACTAAAGTTAAAATAAAAAAAAGAAAAAAAAGAAAAACAAGTATCATATATTAATATATATATATGGAGTCTATAAAAATGATCCTGAAACTTGCTTTTTAAAGGACCAGAGAGTTAATATTTCAGGCTGTACGGGCCACATGGTCTCTGCTTTTTTAGCATGAAAGCAGCTGGGGAACACCTGTATAAACCTGGTGTTTTGAACACCTGTACAAAACTGTATTTATGGATGCTAACCCTGAATTTCACATCTTTTCATGAGTCACAAAATATGATTTTTTTCCAATCATTTGAAAAAAACGGAAAAATTATGCTTAGCTCATGGGCCATTAAAAAACACAGGCTGTGGGCCAGAGCCTGTTGACCCCAGACCTTGTATAGAAAAGGCTGGGTAAAGGTCCGGGGAGGAGGCCCTGGAGCAGGCCTCGCAGGTCAGGGAGCCCACAGATGCCCCATGTGTGCACTTGGTGGCATGTGCAACCACGTCTAGGCAGGCACCTGAGGTCAGTGCTACGACCCCACCAGCTCCTCAGAGGGTGTCGGACAGGAGGAACTCTGGAAGCACTGATGGAGACAGAGGCCAGTCTCCTCCCACCCCATGAGCGATGCCTCCGACACTGTTCTTTGCCTGCTCTTCTTATCTTTGTTTTCTCAGAGTTATTAAAGTCGCTAACCACTATTATTATTGATTCCTTTTCATATGCCAGGTCCTTTGCTAAACTCAACACAGATGCTCATTTAATCTTCCCAACAGTATTCTCAGGTCGGTGTGGTTTACCATTCCATTTCAGAGTTGGGGAAACTGAGGCTCAGAAAGGCCTTCCCCTTTCTGTTTTCTTCTGTTTTATAGATCTACTTCCCTTTTGGAGGAGGATCTAGAAAATAGATCTCCATTTTCTTCCTAAGCACATTCACTGACCCCAGTTGCCATTTATATGCTGAGGATCCTCAATCTCCTCAAAAACCCTTGCCAATCACCGTCCCCACTGCAAACTGAACCAAAGTGACAAATAATGCTTTTTCCCAATAATCACTCTCTCCTTAAAAGGCAACATCACACACTCTCATGTCTGACATCCCATCCCCTGAACCACTGACTCCTAGAAACAAAGCACCGTGATTCCTTCTACACTGGTCCACCTTTTCCCAAATCAACCCTAGACAAACCTTCTGCAGTGGTCATCCTAAATACAGGTTATTTTAAAAGCCAAAAAAAAGGCCATATTTTAGAACAAAATGAAATATTATGAAACTATGATTGTTTCTAAAAAAGCTAAAAAGAAAGGTATTTCTCTGTGTGTCCATGCAGTTGAATGAGATTACAGTGAAGTGGTTATGAACGTAAGTTCTACTTAAACTTCTAAGGGTGGTTTGGCCTTGAACAAGTCATGAAACCCATAAAGTGTCAATAATGATAGTGTCTCGTGGCTGTGTCTTGAGAACCACAGACATTAATATATGCAAAATAATTAACATGCCAGCTGGCTGATTAATAAATAATAGCTTTAATTGCTGATGGCTTTATCAATATTAATAGTAAAATGCATAAAAGATTAGCTAATCATACACTCCTAATATTTTTGCAGTGAATTTGCAATAAGTGGTGATACTACAGGAGTCTGATGAATCTTTGTTTTACTCTTTTTGGGTTTAAAACTGAAAAAAATCATTAGCAAAGAAATGAATCAAAAAATCTTTATTGAAAGCCAGTCTACATTAGATGAAATTGGTCATCTGGAAAAATAATCAGACATATTTTTTGTTACATTTGAGCTACCTGAAATACTTTAGAACATCCATTCTGAAACTGATCTCATGTGTAAAAATTACCTTAGTACTGGTCAACAAGAATTTATAATTATAAAGGAATTTATAATTAAAGGTATAGTTAGTATTATGCTTTTAAGTTACTTAATAAATGTATTTCTTTCTTCCTCCAAGTCCTAAAATTCAATTAATTATAGAAATGAATTCCACTCTTTTCTGCCAGGCCAAACTAAATGTGTATCTACCTATTAGCCACACCAAAATTTATAGTTCAGAGCAAGGAAGAGAACAAAAATAGAGCAGCTGGAGTATGTTTAAAACTACGAATCCTTATTAGGGCATCTCTTGATGCAGATGAGTTAGTCTTGTGACATTAAATCTCTATTAACAGTAGTGAATTCCTAAGCCAGACAGCAGCGGTAAACAAAAGAACCCATGCTTACATTCATCTGATGGTTTTGCAGACCAAAATCATTTCTGGCACCACGACCGTGCGTTCAGGAAACAAAGAACATGAAACATAGCGTTTCTCAGAATGTTTCCTGAGCACTATTAAACGATTGAATGAGGCACAAACAAGGAACTTCAATTCAGCAAGATTTTCATCTACAGTAGCTCTCAGTTTCTGAAACTTTGGAAGAGGGATGCCCATTCTTTGTAAAATCGTTTTGCTTCCAGTATTAACATCAGCAGAGTCAAGAAAACTTTTCTTAGACTGTCCAGTAAAATCACTGTGGCCCCCTCTCCTCCAGCTCTACAATTGCTTGTGCAAAGGAACAGGCAGAGAGTACGTACAAAGAAGCACTAGACTTAAACCATGCAGAATATTCTGGTAAACTGGATAGCTTGGAAAGATTAAAAACAAGTCCTAAGATAAATGTAAGACAATCATTTTCTGTGAGTAAATAAAGTATGAAGTCTAAGTTGGTGCGTGGTTTATGACTTGCCTTAACTGTGTGATTTTGAAGAAGAAAACTGAAAAAAGATAAGCAGAAGAGCATTTAATAACTTGGACATTTTCTTGGAATGCTTACTGACTACGAACAACATAAATCTTAAAATAATGCCTTGAGCTCATGGGTAAATTAGCTTTTTCAGGAACTATTCCTAAAGGGATAAGTGGATTACAGTTCAAGTTTTGTGTATATTGTTCTTTTCTTGACAATGGATCAAGGGTGCTATGGTTAGTTTCTATCTATGTCTTGAGAAGTTAGAGATATGCCTTGGATATTCATTAACTCTTATTAAGCTATTCTGAAATGAACTATCCATAAGTCTAGCTAAAAGTTCTTAGAATTCTTAAGTTTTTACCTGTATGATTTTGTAGAATAATGAACTCTATCTATACAGTTTTTAATACTCTATGGACCTTCTGAAATGTTTCTTTTCATCCCCATGATGGTAATGAAATAATCTCCTTGAGCTAAATTCCCAAAGCAAAACAACAAAAAAAAGTCTTTTTGATCCATATTCTCTTTTTTTTTTTTCCCTAATGTGTACCATTTTCAAAGTCTCTATTGAATTTGTTACACTATTACTTCATGGGCTTCCCAGGTAACTCAGTGGTAAAGAATCTGCCTGCCAATGCAGAGGGTTCGATCCCTGGGTAGGGAGGATCCCCTGGAGGAAAAAATGGCAACCCACTACAGTAATCTTGCTAGGAAATCCCATGGACAGAGGAGCCTGATGGGCGACAGTCCATGGCCATGGGGTCACAAAGAGTTAGACACAACTGAGAGACTGTGTGTACGCACACTGTTCCTTCTGTTTTTATGTTCTGGATTTTTGGTGGATCTCAGCTCCCCAACCAGGGATTGAACTTGCACTCCCTGCATTGGAAGGCAAAGTCTTAACCACTGGACCACCAGGGAAGTCCCCTGACCCATATTCTGAGTGAGAAAAAGCTCTGCTCTCTGCCTTGGGAAGGGGAATATCCACAGATAAGAGAGAAGGCAGGACTTCCCTTTTCTCCAGTGAGACTAATATTCACAATGGAGACAGTCACCTAAGGAGCAGATGGCATCCCCAGACAGTGAACTTCCAAAGTGGGTCTGGATCCAACCACTCCTCGTGCCAGAATCCACAAGAACTCAAAGACTCAACAATGACTGCAGAAATCCTGGGAGGACAGCAGAGATGCAGAAACTTCAGGGATGACTTGAGAGAGAGAACAGCCACGATGAATCAGAAGCCTTCAGGGATGACATGGACCCTGGGAGATGTTTCTAAACCTACTTTTGGAGACTTCCGTCATCCAAACTCAGGAATGTGGGAACGGGTTAGCCATACTCTGATCCACACAAATGACCATCTCACTACTACGCTCTTCACCCTGAACCCTCCCTCCACCCGCATCTCCCTGGACAGAGGCTCCTTCACTGCTCAGGAACCCCAGTGCAATACTCCTCTGGATTTCAACCATTTCCTCTTTTCTATCAAACAGGACAGAACCATCTTCCCTCTCTCGAAGAATTAAACTTTGTGTCCTCAAATTAACTACTTTGCTCTTTGACATTTTGCTCCAATACTTTAAATTCTTTGTATTGTATCTCACATTTTTCCATGTCTTCACCCAGAGGTGCCTCTTCCACATATCATCCTGAAAAAATGCCCAGATCCCCTTTGTTCTGAGACACGTGTGTGCACACACATGTGCACACACACACACACACTTTACCTGCTCCTAACATCCTTTTGATGACAGAGTCTGGTACATGAAAAATAGTCAATAAATGCTGGTAGCATGAATGAAAGATAGACTGTTCAAACTGAGCTCTTCCCTTCATGATGCCTTCTGAAGATAAGTTCGTAATAATTCCCTCTCTCTCATCTTTCCAGCTGCATCATCTGATAGGTTTTACGGTTTCGGGGGAATCCCTGCTATATCTCACGGTAGACCCTCCATCCTGATCTCCAGCAGGCCCATCCCAAATCTAGGAGATGGTGGTTCCACCTGAAATGTGGACCGAATGGAGAGAGGAACGGTCTCCCCTCTGGCGAGCTGCCCACACCAAGGACCCTTGTCCTCCCCCACTGGGCAGGGCAGAGCGACCCTGCAGGTGCGAACTCCAGCAGTCTGTTCTCTTTCCCTGGCTTCCCTGTCTTTCTGGGGATTCAGCAGCTGCTCTGGGAAACCCTGCCTTCCCTTGGGTCTATTTCTCCTTCTCCTTGCTCACTCACTCTTTGCCTGAATCCTGACCCACACCGCCCCCCATTCTCTCACCAGTTACCCCTAAATGTGGGTCTCTCATTTTGTCCTCTCTCCGTTTGGGTCCCTACTTTATTGCAACAACCTCATTCCTGTCCCTCTTTATGGCTCTTTTTCTACCTACGCCACATTATTCCATTTCATTCACTAGCTTCACCCTGACCTTTCTGCTTCCTCACTATTTTGCACATCTTGCTTCCACTTAAGCTTCTGGGGACACAGTTTTGTTTCTTCTATTCTCAATTAAAAGCTCTCCATAAAAACAGTGAGCAGAGTCCTTTAGATGGTTTCAAGACCTGGCTCCAACCTTCTTTCCAAAACATATTTCCCATTATGGCTCTTTCATACATCTTTGCTTCAGCCAAATTGGGTTCACTGGCTAAGCAATTTATTGACATACATCTTATATTTTTCTTCCAGTATTTTCTCTTCCCCTTTCCACAAAATTACTGGCCTCTTAATAATTGCCACAAAATTATTTTATGCTTCCTTGCTTCAGGATTTCTAAAGAAAAACAGCAGCAGGAAGGCAGGCCTAAAGCTTCAGTCTTTGGAAGTGTCTGAGCCTAGAATAGATGACACTAAACGTGTCGGGTCAGGAAAGCAGAAGGAGCGAGCATAGCTGGGCTTCTGGACTCAGTGCAGTCCGTGGGGCCCTGGGCCCTGTCCCACGCACCCTGGTGTACACAGGACAAGAGGAAGAAGCAGTGTGGCTGGACGGTATTTTTATATATAGACTCAGATTTCTCTCAGAGGGAGTGCGAATCATTTTCAGGTCACTGAATTTTTTTATTTTTGTTTGTTTGTTTGTTTATCTGTGTCCAGGTGAAAATTTTTATTAATCATCATTTCCTTACTGCTTTGCTCATGGCAGTGGCTCCAGAATGTTTGGGTTTGCAGCAAGTTGACAGTGAAGTCAGGATCTACAGGAATTCAGAGGAAAAAGAGACTAGAAAATCTTGAAATAACACCACGAGATGACTCAAAAGGATTTTGAGCAGGTCTTTAAAGAAAGGATTTGCACAGGGGAAACAGAAATGTGGATGGTGGAAAATGTTGGAACAGTACAAAATATCTGTTCTTAAAGGAACACAGAAGTGACTTTTTTAGTATGGTCTTAGTACATGATAATTAACTCAATTGTTTGACAGTATAACAAAGTCCTGCAACATTTTCCATCATTTATTCAATGTACAATCACCAAAATCCTGCCAGTATGTAGGAAAAGATGATATTAATCTAGTGAATGAAGTATCATCAGTTGTTAATGACATAACAAATAATAATTACATTAAATGTCTAGACTATAATTAGCTGCCGATTCTGCATGTGTTCTTATCCTAAGAAATTTAGTCCTTTGACCAATCTGTCTTCCCACTTCCCTTGGTAATACACATAAATGGCACTGGGTTTTATTACATTTGGCATTTGGCTTTATGTTTTCTTACTGAGTTCTTCGAATCTTGTTTATTTCAATTGTGAATGATTTCTGCCCACTGGGAATGATGCTTCTAAATTTTGAAATACCCATTGTTCCTGGCACAGTCCTGGAGAGACAGATATTCAATAATATGGTAAAGAAAATTAAGTAGTTTCTAGCCTATAAAGCTGATAATACTTTTACATTTATAGGTGTCTTCTTCAAAAAAGCTAAAAGTCCTAATCACAATGTGTTTGTCACCAATCATGGATTGAAGTTATACACACACCTGTACCTGTATAACTTAGGTGTACATGGAAAAAACTCTAGAAATGCAAATATCCTGGATTCACTCATTTAGATATAGGAATACTTATCATTATTATGATAACTATCACCACAATTATCTTCACTTGTAGGTAAATACAGGGTGTACGTAAGGAAGATCTTTCTCAAAAGAGCCTTCATTCTTAGTGAGGCAAACCTCAGGCTATACAGGCCAGGCTATACCTACATTAGGCCCAAAACCTCCTCATATCCTAAGGCCTGGCCCTACATTGAGTGAACCAGCTGTTACTGCTGCTAAGTCGCTTCAGTCGTGTCTGACTCTGTGCGACCCCAGAGCTTCATTCAATTCCAAAACACTCCTGGATCAGGAGCTTTTTCTTAAAGTTTTATTTTCTTCCCACTCCTCACACTCTTTTCAATCTAATTCAGCTGTTGCACCCTGAACAAGCTTTGAGTTATGTGCCTGATGGTTTGAAGCCATTATCAGCAGTAGCATTTTTGGAAACATTTCTGTTTATATCACTCTCCTAGTTAAAAAATACATTTGAAAAATTCCTACTTTCATTATGAATATTGTGCTAAAGGTGATTTTAAAATATTAGCATTGTTTATACTTGAAATATTCAACATAAATGATTATACATAATTGAAGAGCACAGTAAATATATTGAGGTGCACAGCAAGTTACACATGAGTGCAAAGTAAATGTAACATACTTACGTATCACATATATAATTTACTACACACATGTATACTACACACATATATATAATTTACTATGCTCTTCACTTTTGGGAAATAAATTTTACTTGATTTTGAACAAAGAATCAAATAAACTCCTTGAGCAAACCTGTGACTATAAAAAGAGAAACAAATAAAACAACATACTTGAAATCTCCCATTCTAAAAAGAGCTGGTTAAACATTATTTCTGAATGCTTCATGTTTCCCTGATAATCCATCATCTGTGTGGCAGAGGTGCTTGGGGAAGATCTCAGAGACTCACTGCCATAAAAGCCCTTAAAGTTGTTTTTTTTTAACAAACATAAGAAGACATTTACATTAAACATAATACATTCTATTCCACAGAACACCCAGTTTGTTTTAATACATAAGTAACACTGTTTTCTTCTTCTAAATCTTTGATTAATTGACACTATTAGACAATCTGTCTTAGCTAAATGGATAAAGATGTGGTACATATATGCAATGGAATATTATTCAGCCAGAAAAAAGGATGAAATGAATCTATTTGCAGCAACATGGCTGGACCTCAAGATTATCATACTAACTGAAGTAAGGCAGGGAAAGAAAATTAACATATGATATCATTTATATGTGGACTCTAAAATACAACACAAATGAATTTATTCACAAAACAGAAATGGACTCACAGATATAAAGGAGAGACTTGTGGCTGCCAAGATGGAGGCAACTTGGGGAGGAATGGATTGTGAGTTCAGGATTAGTAGACACAAAGGATTATATATAGGATGGGTCAACACTAAGATCCCATTACATAGCACAGGGAACTAAATTCAGTATCCTATGATAAACCATCATGGAAAAGAATATGAAAACTAATATACGTACATGTACATATACGTATATGATAATATTAGGCTTCCCAGGTGGCTCATTGGTAAAGAATCTGCCTCAGAGAGGAAATGGCAGCCCACTCCCGTATTCTTGTCTAGACAATCCCATGGAGAGAGGAGCCGGGTGGGCTACAGTCCATAAGGTTGCAAAGAAACTGACATGATTGACTGAAAACACACACATGCAGTATAGTGTGTGTATATATATATATAGGTGAATCACTTTGCTGTATAACAGGAATACAACATTGTAAATTAACTATATTTTAATGAAATATATTTTTAAAATTTGTCTTAAATATACATATATTTAGGAGCCCCCTGAAACCCTCACCTGTCTGCAATTATTGGGTTCAAGTCACACTAAAGACATCTAAATCAATTATAATAATGTTTCTTAAAATTGGACAAGTATCACATAGCTTTCTCTGGAATGTTGGACCTGGGGAAAAGCAAATTAAAGGAAAATTTTAAAAAGTAGAAAACTATTCTAAGGGTTTGTAACTATACATTCTGTGGCATTGTTGAAAGGAAGTCCTCGAAATTCAGATTTGTGGAGATGTTCCACTTATTTAAAGTAGGCCATCCAAGGGGCTTTCTTATAAGAAGTTAAAATTAAGGAATAATTCTTCAGAGAACAAATATGGAAAAATAAATTTGATGATCATATACAGTCTTGATAGCTCATTTGGTAAAGAATCTGCCTGCAATGCAGGAGACCCCGGTTTGATTCCTGGGTTGGGAAGATCCTCTGGAGAAGGGACAGGCTACCCACTCCAGTATTCTTGGGCTTCCCTTGTGGCTCAGCTGGTAAAGAATCTGACTGCAATGCATGAGACCTGGGTTTGATCCCTGTGCTGTGAAGATCCCCTGGAGAAGGGAAAAGGTACCCACTCCAATATTCTGGCCTGGAGAATCCGTTGGACTGTATCGTCTATGGGGTTGCAAAGAGCTGGACACGACTGAGCGACTTTCACTTTCACACAGTAGCTGAAGCAACAAAAAATAAGATTTCTTAGAATGAGAATTCTGAATTTTGGTGACTCTTCACAGGAGAGAATATAACCACTGAAAAAGGGAGGGAGAAATCACTTGAAAAAGAAGCAATAGGGAGACAAACCAGGCCATCTACTGAAACTGAGGTTTGTCACTGTTGGTCAGTTACTTTGGGAAGATCAAGGAGAATGAGAAAACCTGTCATCAAATATAAGATACAATCATGACGCAGTAGAAGAAACATCAATTCCTACACCTGGAAAGTTCAGAGGTGGACTTTCAGTCAAACCCACACATCACACACGCAAACTGAGCCCAAGGGCAAGTCGCATTTCATTCCTTCAGTCACTTCGGAATAGAACTGTTTCGCTGTCCTGGCTTTGTCATCCTTCTTGCCCCTATACCTTGAAACCTGATCTCTGAAACCAGGGTATTCAGTGGAAGTTACTAGCAATGCAACTTTTGGGAGGGAGGTATTCAAAATTTAGCAAAGATTATAATTGGGATAAAATTTAAACTAAAGGGGTTGAGGGTTTCACTGGCACTCATTTGAATCTATTACCTACAAAGCAGTGCCTCAGGTATAATTCTTATGTTTAATTAGCGCTGTGTTTTATTCTAAGGAAAGGTAACTCTACTCACACTAACTATGGGGGAAACTGAGAAGAGACCAACTGTGGAAGCTGTGGAAGAAGACAAGCCATCCCCGAACTTGCAACAGACACTGGTTCCCTAGAAGGACATTAAAGAGAATTTCCATTTCATCCAAGCTGATGAAGCGATTTGAAATCTGGTGGTCAAAGTCCATCCACACCGCACCCTGGAAAGGATCATTTATTACATCAATCCTACAAACCACTAAGCACCCGTGTCAAAAATAAAAGAAGCAAAAGAAATGAAAAAACACCTCCTACTCCTAAGGAAGTAGAACCCCAAGGAAGACACATGATTTTTCTTCAAAATGAACAGGCCAACCCCCTGAGACAGCAGCGAGGCAGCTCCTAGACCCTGGCTAGTGTAGGTCCTTTTTAGAAAGGACCTGTGATTTTCGGAAAGACAAACCTCTGTTCTGATAAACAGCTATGTGTGCTAGTTCAATTTCTGAATGGCTCAAAATTTCCAATTTCTAATTTGTTCATCATTTTGTCCAGTAAAATGCATAATATAAAGCACGTAGTTTCCAGGATGCCAAGTTAACTATAAAAAAGCATGTCATGAAAGTGTTTTAGCGTAAGTAAACTTTGCAATAAGACTTTCACTCTTAAGGAACAAAAAATGAAACTAAGATTATGGCAGGAGAAACAAGTGCTGACAATTGATATCAGTTGCATATTTCACTTACCTTGGGTTTTCTGCAGTACTCAGCCTAGTAACAAAGTAATATGTAAGATCAAACGTTATACAATTTCAGGCAGTTTTTTTTTTATATGTTAGAATACATAAATAACCATCCTCCCTTCTGTGTTTGCTTTCTTCTATATACCTTGTGGACATAAAGCTTTTAAGATTTATAAGAAGTAGAAAATGTTTGAAACTCAAATTTGTATTAAAACATTATTCTTTGCATGAATACACTGACCCATTTTCTTCTAAAGTAAAAAATAACCCACTAGAATTTTTACTTGCATTGAAAATACAGCAATCACAGTTCAATTATTACATTCACACACGTTTTCAAGTTGCACAACTGACCTTCTTTTCTATAACAATATGGAGTTAGTCTAAATTAGAAGTAATTGCATTAAGGAACATTTTGAAAAGGAGGATCCTGTTGCTTTTCTTGCATTTCAAACAATTTGGTTCTTTAATATTTCTTTGCATTTCCTTGCATATTTGTAAACATGGCTTATTTTTTTTTCATTTAAATCAAAACATCTGACCACTTTAGGGTTGACAAATGATACTCTGTTAGGCAGCTGTACAGAAAAGAAGAATAAACTCACACATGGAACAGGTTTCCAGAAACAGAAATAAACATTCTTCACAAAGAAGAATTGATACACTGTAAAGCCCATCACAAGACACAGCATGAAGATCAACTCTGTCTTTCTAGCAAGAACTTGAGATATCTGAGTTCATATCACTCACCTGTTTGGCTCAGCTGGGATGTGCTTCTGCTCCTTCGAGACACGATGGCCACCACTTTGGCGCTCAGGCTGGACCTCCTCTTCTTCCCACCTGCTCCAACGGTGCCCACAGCTGTGTCCGACTGGCTGCCATCATTATGCTCCAGTGTGTACATCTCTCCGCTCATGCTTGAGCTCTTGGTGATGGCTCTTCCGGAAGTCCCCATCCGTCTGCCTTGCATTTTAGGGGTAAATGAACTATATTTACAAAGTAAAAACATATATGCATCCATAAATTGCAGGTCAGCATAACTGAAACTCTAAATCTCATTCATTGTGAAATAATCCAGGCAAAATTCTAGAGTGAAAAGCCAGTTGAGTAGTAGTCCTACAGCTATGAATACTCTTAAGATCATATCACCACCGTCAAATGTTTACTGGATGCAGCTTGAAGCGACAAGCATTTCAACACAGAGTCATCTATCAACTCCTGGAAGAGAGGAACAGGAAATGCAACAGATGCTAGCGATAGGGAAGTAAATGTAACTGATCAATTTTGTCAATAGTCCCTCTGTTACTTTCAGGGAAAAGCTAAAATATTTCAGTCAATGAGATAAGTTCATATACATTTCTGAGGGGAAAACATTGTTAAAAATGGACACTCTGAATGTGCCATACGACAAGGTTTAAAAAAAAATGAAAACAGCATTTGTGTTGGTTTCTCTTTGGGATTCCAACTCATAGGCACATCTTTTATTCTCTGAGGCTTAGTGAACCCAGGAAAGACTGTTAATCTGGCAAACCCCCCAGCCTCTCCCCTTCTCCTTGCTTAGCCCCTCCTGGTCTATCTCCTCCACACAAGTTTTCTCTCATTTTCATCCTTGGAATCTTCAAACCCACAGGTTCTAGCTCCAGATATCCTTGTTTTTGTTCCTTTCTGCAAAACTTACTTGTCTGTGTCCTGAGCTTGCCTCAGTGTATCTGACAAGATCACTGGACTTCTTTCTCAAATGAATAAATTTCTGCTCAGGCACCATCGAAGGTTAATGGACAAACCTCTCTACCTGCCCAAGCAAAGGTGTGTCCATGAGCTAGAGTCAAAGGAAGGGCAGAGAGGGCCAGGGGAGTAGGAGTCTTTCTATCTTAACTGTGTTGCTTATGTATTTACATTATTGACATAGACTATCCCTTTTTTGGTCCAAAAAAGGCCTGTTTGATATCTTTGAAATGGCCCTCTTATTTTATATATCCTCAAAATATCTGCAAAAACGGACTCCCATGAACTTTACCACCATCTGGACTTTCTATTTCTTGTCTGGAAATACTAAAGATATCACTGAATATAGCTTAAATGATGACACTTCTTATACAAGCCAGAATAGACCTAATATGATGAGAAACAATAAAACAAGAAGCCTTGGTGATCATGTAACATGTCTGTGGTTACACACACAATGAGTGTTTCGGCAGAAAGGAAAACTGGTATGGGGGCTCAGAAGGCAGGGAGAACAGAGGACTGTCTGGACCTTAGGATCCCTTCAGAGACCATGAACGGAAGCTGGGACCTGGTTTGACCAGAATAACTTGGAACAGTAAACCCTAGCTGTGTTTCTTGAGTCGGTCCATGCCGACCTTCTCGTGACAGTATTCAGATGTTCATATTGCTTCCCTTTACTCTAATCACCTTTTCATCAAGCCAAATGCTTTTTAAAGCAATCTGCAAACCTGGTAATTTGGCTACGCATGTTATGCAGTCTCTTTTTCCAAACATTAAAAGGACAGTTTTACATATGATCAATTTAACGCTGATTTCTGAGAGGTTTATATACCCAACTCTACTGGACTACCTTTTCAGATAAATATTATGGCCAATTTATTTCGTGTCCTCACCGATTTATTTGAATGTACTTCCTAACTCTGTGATGCTGCTCAAGTCCTCTCTTACTGTCTGGTTTCTCTACTATTTTATTCACATGATTCTGCTGAAGGATATACAGAAATGACAGGATTTGGTCAATGTCACCACTATAATACCCGTCTTCAAGCAAACACCTGTGACTGGGAAATCCATAGTTTTTCATCTCTCATCAGGCTCCTCAGCACACCCCCCACAGTGGTTACTGAAATCGTCATTTCTAGTGATTTCATTTTTACCCTTATTGTAAAGTACAGATAAACCAACGCACACCTTTTCTCTCCACATGATTCATGAAAACAGAACTGTATCACAACTCTCAATTTGCATTTTAAAAATCACTGCACAAAAGTACTATTGTTAAATTTTAGATGCTGTTATTTAGGTTATAGAGAAGTTTGAAAGAACAGGAAGGCGTTTTCTNCAATGAATGACGAAGATTCACAAATTTTTCATGGATATTTAATTACAGCAATGAAATGTTCTACAATGTCAACAAATAAAAATTCAGAAAAAGTCAGATAAATCTGTACAGTAAACAACTATCATTTTTTGGTGGGGGGTGATTTAAGAAGTTATGTTAAAAGTAAGTCTATGAATAAGTAAGACACATTTTTTTTCCCTCAAAAAATAAAATATTTTGTTTAGGAGCTCAAAAATCATTATTACGTGATCTGAATAGTTTCCTGAAGAATCTAGAGCATCATATGTTCAAATGGAACATGTTGGGGCATTTTCAATTCTGTTGGCTAACTGAAGGAAGAGGTTTGGAGTTGGGTCTAACCAGCCACATCAATTAAACCAAAGGAAAGGTCAGAGTCTTAGCCCAGATTTACCTCTGTTTGCCTGTCTCTCCTTTATTCTGCTTCCATCATCCAAAAACTGATTCCTGTCCTTTAGATGTGCCTGAACCCTTCAAGATGCCCTGAAAGGCCTTTTGCCTAATAAAGCTTTCTGGGGGTCTCTGTCAAGCACTGACTACTGCCTCCCACCCCTGTATTTTATATTTTGTACCCGTCACATTATGACTTGGATACTTATTTTTTTTTTTAATTTTTATTTTAACTTTAGTTTACTTTACATTACTGTATTGCTTTTGCCAAACACTGACATGAATTCACCACGTGTACAAGCATTCCCAAACATGAATCCCCTCCCACCTCCCACCCCATGCCATCCCTCTGGGTCCTCTCCTTGCACCAGTCCCAAGCATCCTGCATTCTGCATCTGACATCAACTGGTGATTCGTTTCTTACTTGATAGTATACATGTTGCAATGCCATTCTCCCATCTCATCCCACCCTCTCCCTCTCTCTCTCCCCCAGAGTCCAAAAGTTCTCTCTATAGATCTGAGTCTCTTTTGTTGTCTCGCATACAGGGTCATCATCCCCATCTTTCTAAATTCCATATATATGTGTTAGTATACTGTATTGGTGTTTTTCTTTCTGGCTTACTTCACTCTGTATAATCGGCTTGGATACTTAATATCAGCACACACTAAACATTTGCAGCATTCCTCCCATTGCTGAGTAAAGTGAAGTTCGGTCCTTTGCTCAGCTGTGTCTGACTCCTCGCAATTCCATGGACTGTAGCCCGCCACGTCCTCTGCCAATAGAATTTTCCAGGCAAGAACACTGGAGAGGGTTGCCTTCTCTTCCTGCAGGGGATCTTCCCAACCCAGGGGTCAAAGCCAGCCCATGTCTCCTGTGTCTCCTGTACTGGTAGGTGGATTCTTCACCCACCTGGGAAACCCCTAAATTGAAGCTGAATAAGTGAGTTCTCTCAGCCTTTTGGCTTCTCGGCCTTTTGGCTAAGATCAAGTGGTGGCTCAGACGGAAAGCGTCTGTCTACAATGTGGGAGACCTGTGTTCGATCCCTGGGTTGGGAAGTTCCCTGGAGAAGGAAGTGGCAACCCACTCCAGTACTCTTGCCTAGAAAATCCCATGGACGGAGGAGCCTGGCGTCCATGGGGTCGCAAAGAGTTGGACACAACTGAGCGACTTCACTTTTCTAAGTGTAGTATCTGTTCTTATCAGTATCAGTTTAAGTGAGTTCTCACTATACACACAGGCTGACACAACCCATCTTTAAAGATCAAACAAACAAAAAGCCTTCTTTCCTTCTTTGGAAGACTCTCCCCTAGATACTGACCTTGTGCTGAAACCTCTGGGCTGTACATCCTCTCTCTCTCTCTTCTCTCCTAAACTAAGCAAAACCAGGCTCTGTCACCAGCACTTCATCCATAACTGCCTTTTCCTTTCATCAGAGTCGAAAAATGACTCCACATGGCAAAATCCTACTATTTTTCAGTCCTCATCCTTTTGACATCTTCATGCATCATGTATTAGATGAAGCATTTGATTCTGTTGATCCTGGGAGACTCTGGTCTCATAGACTTTCCCACCTTGTGCCTCCTGGCAAGACTTTCATTCTCTTTCATCACTAAAACCGGAGTTCTCGACCCCTGCTCCCCACACCTCTATAACTTCAGGAGACCGACTCTCTAGGTGCCTCAGCTGGTTCCAAGTTTTACTTTCTTCTATGTTCTGCCAATATTCATGGCTTTTCTCCACCTCATTGCAGGCCTTGACTCTGAATTTATGTACCTTTCTTGTGAACTTGGGTTTGTCTGATAAGACTCTCAAAAATGTATTCAACCCAATGAAAAAACTGCCTTTTCTAGCACATTACATTAAGGGCATGCCACTTACCCAGTTGCTCAGAGTAATACCTGCCTCCTACCTGTTAAGAAAGGAAAAATCTAAACTTGGAAATGAGATTAGGAAAAAAAAAAACTACCTTACCTCTTAATGCCATGTTTAAGGATTATCTACTAAGCACCTCAAGGGCCTAAAAGCATCTGACTCTCTGAGGGAATGGAATATTTATTGACTTATTATTTATTCTTATAATAATTATGGTCCAAAATTTTTACAACTCTGTAAAAGATGCTATGAAGATGGGTCGCAAAGAGTCGGACATGACTAGGTGACTGAACAATAAAAAAGATGTTAGCTTGAAAAGAACTTATAAGGAGTAAATGATCACTACCTGGTAGTGAGGATAACTCCAAAGGATAGGGTTTTATTGACCTAGAGAACATGATCCAGTTGGGATCAAACTGGACAATGTTCCAGCATTCTCACTATTTTTTCCCCAATGCCTATATATTTGTGTCTATATGCACGTCATCTGAGGAACCAGTTTGTCTCTCTGTTGGTTTGCTCACTAATGAGTTAAAATTTTGACATTTTCTATATATTTTTCTGACAACAGTTTTAAGTTTGGGGATTATGTTTTAAGAGTGTCAGAGACCCTGTAAAAATGCCCAGGTGGACATCCGCTGGACCTCTGTGCAGGGCGCCCCATGAATGCTCTGAGCCCAGTGATGCCTTTTTCTGGCTCTTGAATTTAATATCAGGAGACAAGAGAACATCGCTTTCAATTTCTGTTTTGTTTTCTTAACTCTGGCCTTGTTTGCTGCTGGTTCTGCTTCCTGGTGAATCTGGCTCGTCTTTTGCTTTGTCTGCGGCCAGTGGCAGCAACAATAGAGGGTCTGTCTACAGATGAAATCGGGTCGATAGAAAATCTCAGAGGTGTATTGAGAGCTGGGTGGCAGATGACAGAAAATCTGGCTTTTCTGTCTGTTAGTAAGCTACAAAAGTTCATATCATTCAAGAAAATGTCCATAATAACACGTTTTGGGATTAGGTTTCTGTGTCCATTTCCATCTATGTCAAGTGCTAAGACTGGAACTACTAGTTTTCTCTGCATGTTTAAAAAACAGTCTTTTCAATTGGTGAAAGAAGTCTCTCACTTTCTGTGGAATGCTGGTCTGGGCAGACAGATATCAACTGAACAGAGCTCCTGCTCTGACTGATCTATGCAGACATAGTTCTCATGCAGTTAACTAAAGAATTTCCAGGGGAAAAAAAGAAATTGAACTTCTAATACTGTGAAGATGCTTCTCTTTCAAGAAAAAGCCATTTTTAAGAAATGGATGACTCAAAAGAATTTTAATAGAAGAATCTGAATCCACAATCAAAGTGAATTATTTGAGATAGCAAACAAGTTTGATAAATTTGGGTTTAAAGAAGCTTTATGAAAACCATGATGAGAGGCCACTTTGCAAGCACCAGACAGCTACAGCAAAAAGGGGATGCTAACAGGTGCTGACAAGAATCTGAAGAAACTGGGCGCCTCATACACAGCTGGTGGCAGTGTAAAGTGATGTAGTCACTTTGGAAATAGTTTGGCAGTTTAGTTAAACAAAGCTTAGAGTTAAATTAAACTTTGAGTTGCCATGCTACTCAGTAATTTCATTCCTAGATACATCCATGAAAGTGAAGTCCCTCAGTCGTGTCCAACTCTTTGCAACCCCATGGACTGTAGCCCCCCAGGCTCCTCCGTCCATGGGATTCTCCAGGCAAGAATACTGGAGTGGGCTGCCATTTCCTTCTCCAGGGGATCTTCCCAACCCAGGGATTGAACCCGGGTCTACCTCATTCCAGGCAGATGCTTTAATCTCTGAGCCACCAGGGAAGCCCATGAGAGATACATCCATGAGAGAATTGAAAACATATCCAAACACTGGCATAGGAACATTCAGATCAGCATTATTCATAACACTTTAAAAAAGGAAACAACCCAAATGCCTATCAAATGATGAATGGAAACATGTTTAATCCATACCATGGAATATTATTACTCATAGAAACGAATGGTACATCTTACAAAGTTGGAAACATTATACTATATGAAAGAAGCCAGCTGCCAAAGGTTACATTCTAGATGGGTGCATGTGTGCTAAGATGCTTCAGTCATGTCTGACTCTGTGTGGCCCTATGGACTGTAGCCCACCAGGCTCCTCTGTCCTTGGGATTCTCCAGGCAAGAATACTGCAGTGGGTTGCCATGTCCTCCTCCAGGGGATCTTCCCAACCCAGGGACTGATCTGGCATCTCTTACATCTCCTGCATTGGCAGGCAGGTTCTTTACCACTAGCGCCACCTGGGAAGCTCACATACTGTATAATTCCATCTAAATTAAATGCCAGATCAAGAGACAAATGTCGATAAGTGATCACCAGGGGCTAGAAGAACAGGGGGAGGGGTATATGCCAAGGGTTATGGGTTTCTTTGGGAGATGAAAAAAATGTTCTCAAGTTACACAGCAGTGATGGTTGCATAGCTAATTGTGAATATACTAAAAACTACCGAACTGTGTTATATGTTCCATAATCCCAAACTCCTAATTTATTCCTCCCCCTTTCCCCTTCAGTAACCACAAGTTGGTTTTCTATGTCTGTTAGTTTGTTTCTGTTTTATAAATAAGTACACCTATACTTTTAAACTTCATATATAAGCTGACAAGTGATATTTGTCTTTCTCTGACTTCACTTAGTATGATAATCTGTAGTTCCATCCATGTTATTGCAAATGGCATTGCTTTCATTCTTTTTTTATGCCTGAGTAATATTGTGTACACACACACACACACACACCCCATATTTTCTTTATCCATTCCCGTGTCAATAGATATTTAGCTTGTTTCCTGTCTTGGTTATTGTAAACAGTGCTGCTATGAACTCTGCAGAGGTGCATGTATCATTTTGAATTAGAGTTTTTTCTTCTCTAGATCTATGTCCAGAGTGGGACTGCTGGGTCACATGGTAGTTCTATTTTTAGGTTTTAAGGAACTTCCATACTCTTCTCCATGTGGTTGTACCAATTAACATTCCCACCAACAGTGTGGGAGAGTTCTCCTTTTTTCCACCTCCTTTTCAACATTTATTATTTATAGATTTTTGCCTGATGGCCATTCTGACTGGTGTGAGGGGATACCTCTTTGTAGTTTTAATTTGCATTTCTCCGATAATTAATGACATTGAGCATCTTTTCATGTGTCTTTTGGCATCTATATGTCTTCTTGGGAGAAATACCTATCTAGGTCTTCTGCCCATTTTTGATTGGGTTGTTTGTAGGATGTTTATTATATGTGCGGCTACTTGCTAGGCTGCAAAATTGCTTGTATGACGGACCAACTGTTATGCTCAATTCTCTACCTCCAGATTTTCTCTATCAAATAGAAGCTGAGGTTAAAAGTTGATAAATGGGAAGGAAATCTGAAACAGAGAGGATGTATGCATCCATATAACTCATTCGGTCTGCTGCACAGCATAAACTAATACCACATTATGCAGTTAACTATACTCCATTACATTTATTTTTTAAGTTGCAATTAGTATGGATGGTTCTTTTTAAACTATAAAAAAAGTGACAAAATATACAATGTATTCAAGATAATAGATGTGTTTTTATTTATTAAATAAAGTAAGGAAATCATTCCTTACAGTAAAATACCTGGAATATAAATAAGGATAGTGAAAAACAGAAGGTGGGTGAATTTAATAAATTGTAGGAGGTTCAAGGGAAGTAAATTATTTACTCTGGTTTATTGTAGTTGTAAACAGTAAGTCTAAAGTGAAAAAAAAAAACACAGAACTTTAACTAACTGGCTCTATTTAATGGAAATCTTCATAATATAGTAAGAAAGATCTATGCACCATTTACTGACAAATATTACATTAACGCAAGATTAGAATTGGGTTTTCTGTTAAAATGAATAATCTATATGCACTTAATCAAATCAATAGGACTTCCCTGGTGGCTTAGCAGTAAAGAAACTACCTGTAATGCAAGAGATGCGGGTTTGATACCTGGGTCAGGAAGATCCCCTGGAGAAGGAAATGGTAACCCACTCCTGTGTTCTTGGCTGAGAAATCCCATGGACAGAGGAATCTGGCAGTTCATGGGGTCACAAAAGAGTTGGACACAACTTAGTGACCAAACAAATCAAATCAATTATGCTCAATATTAAGACACATCAAATTTTATGTATTTTAAGAAAGAAAAATGCCATCAACTGTATAATATATATGGAATTCATATATGGTATAGTACATACCAGTGTGTACTGTATAAACAGAACCAATGAAATTACAGTAGTAGACAATGTAGAAACTCATTTCAATCAAGTGTTTTTTTAAAGGCTGATAAAATGAAGCTGGAACCCTGTGAGCTCACTTTCCCTAAAGTAGACAAAAAGACTTTGCATTACCTGTAGACATCCCAGAGAGCAATCACATAAGGAACCCAACCTGCACCTTTCATTGTCATACTCTGGTTCCTTATTCTAATATAATTACTGACATGTCCTTTTGGAACAGGATGAAAAAAAAATGGGCCTGATACAGCTTCTCATTTTTAGAAAGTAAGGCAACTTTTATGAAAAGTTTATGAGACACTATGTAAAGATGATTTCTACTCAATAATAAATTTAGCCTAAAAATAATTATAATCAATTTCTGTATCTTGGACACAGCAAAAGAAGGTAGAAGACTACCATGACTCCACCGTAAGGCCAAAAAGGATAAGTAATTTAAGGCATAAGAAAAGATGGCTATAATACATACAAATTCACTATATGTTTTCAAATATGCAAAAATCTCAAATTATTTGAGTCCTACACTTGTTTGGATCAATATACAAGTTGTTAATGATGAATGGTCAACACAAAAGGGATTTGCTGATCAAGAAACCCCCAGGCATCTCGCTCATAATTTCTAGGAGTTAAAATTCTGGGACTGATAACAGGCTGGTGTCAAATTCCATCTAAGCATATCTCCTGGACCTATTTTGACAGCAGTATCACTTTAGAACCAAGGGATGTGCTCAAGTTAGATCGCTATTTACATTCGATCCCTTAAATAGCCAGACCTTTTGAAGTAGTTGTGTCTGTGTAAATCTTATTGCATTTCACTCACACACAGCTGGATTTATCTATGAGCCTATAAATACTCTTTGTATTGAGGACTTAAATATTATTGATCGATTCATATTCACTTAGTTTATTTCTAATTAGCTTACCTACTTAGAATTATTCATGTTTCTAATTATACTGTATTGATGTATTTTATAAATTTCATGTCTTAATGTTTGTTGCTGGCACATAAAAACACAACAGATTTGTTACTCTTGTTGTTACAGTTATTATTGCTAACTCTCCCCCATATGTTGTTGCTGCTGCTGCTGCTAAGTCGCTTCAGTTGTGTCCGACTCTGTGCGACACCATAGACGGCAGCCCACCAGGCTCCCCCGTCCCTGGGATTCTCCAGGCAAGAACAATGGAGTGGGCTGCCATTTCCCTCTCCAATGCATGAAAGTGAAAAGTGAAAGTGACGTCGCTCAGTCCTGTCTGACTCTTAGCAACCCCATGGACTGCACCCCACCAGGCTCCTCCGTCCATGGGATTTTCCAGGCAAGAGTACTGGAGTGGGGTGCCATTGCCATATGTTACTACCCATCCCATGTGTTCCCTATTTCTTCCTCTAGTTTACTCCCAACTGGGGACTTTTTCCTTCCACATGAAGGGTAGGTTGGCTGGTGATGAATTCTTAGAAATTTCATCCATTCATCCTTGCACTATCTGAAGGATATTTTCACTGGGTAACATGTACCATGGAGAAGGCAATGGCAACCCACTCCAGTGTTCTTGCCTGGAGAATCCCAGGGATACAGGAGCCTGGTGGGCTGCCGCCTATGGGGTCGCACAGAGTCGGACATGACTGAAGCGACTTAGCAGCAGCAACATGTACCAAGCATAAACAGTAGGTTTTTTCTGATGTTTTTCTTTTTTCCTCCAGCATTCTTCTTTTCAGTCATTCCATGGGTTGGGGGCTTTGATAACATCTGCTGAATTTTCAGCCAAAGTCTCACTGTTTCTTTCCTGAACATAATCTCTTTCTCCTCTCCCTAGGATTATTTTAAGAAAAATCATTTTCTTTAGTTCTCAGTACACAGATCATAATATTGCTAGGTTTGTTTTTCTCTCCCTCTATCCTGAGACTATGAAAGGCTGTTGGATTTACAACGTAATATATCAATATTTCACTACTTTGGCAAAGTTCTCAGCCAGCCCTCCAGGACTCAGGTCTTGTTTCTGCCACTGCTCTCCTCCTGGGACTCGGTTACACTCTTCAGGCCCCCTTTCCATCTTGTTCCACTTCTGACCTGTTCTTCAACTTCTCTTTTCTCTCGTGTGAATGTATATACTTTCCACAGACCTGGTCACTAACTCTCAGTCCTGCTGTTTCTAATACACCAT
This sequence comes from Redunca redunca, assembly GCA_006410935.1. NCBI lineage: Eukaryota > Metazoa > Chordata > Mammalia > Artiodactyla > Bovidae > Redunca > Redunca redunca. Next base: position 310,940 of record SJYQ01007423.1, read on the forward strand.
TAAACCCACCTATTAAATGTACTGTTAGGGTTTTTCTTGGGGGGGGGCATTTTTTAGTTTAAAATTATCATTCAATTTGTAAAAATGGATTCCAAGTCTTTGCTGAAAGCATTCTTCCCGCTTTGTCTCTAGAATATATTGATCATGGTTATTTCAAGTCCCTTTTTGATAATGCTATTGTTAGTTTTTCTTGTTAGTTGGTTGTCCTTTTCTTCATTAATTTAAGTTAGATGCCAGACTTTGTGGGTGAAAACCTACAGAGGCTTTGGATGATATTATTTTCCTCCAACAGGAGTGAAATTGTTTTTGATTGGCAGAGAAAATAAATCCTGCCCCTGTTCAGAGCTGGGCTTAAAGGTCTGCTGTTACTTGAGAGTGTGATGCTATTCCCAGAGTTTGGCCCTCCTGGAATTTGTCCAGGACACCAAAGTGTTTCCCATGCACTTGAACTGCGCATGGAGTCTCCAGCACCTGGAAGCTTCTGGAGAGTTTGCTCAGAAGTTCATCCTCCAGCTGTTACTGTTTGGTTAATTTCTTGGTTAATTTCTGTGCATGCACAGCTCAGCAGTCAACAAATTAGGGAACTCTGTTACAAACTGTGGGACCCCCACCCCCCACTCAGTTTCCAACTTCTCTGTCAGTTCTGAACTGTGACCTCTGTATCCTCACCCAGGAAGATGCTGCTTTTTGCTTGGTTGCACTCATCTCACACACTAGTAAAGTGATGCTCAAAATTCTCCCAGCCAGGCTTCAGCAATACGTGAACCGTGAACTTGCAGATGTTCAAGCTGGTTTTACAAAAGGCAGAGGAACCAGAGATCAAATTGCCAACATCTGATGGATCATTGAAAAAGCAAGAGAGTTCCAGAAAAAAACATTTATTTCTGTTTTATTGACTATGCCAAAGCCTTTACTGTGTGGATCACAATAAACTGTGGAAAATTCTGAAAGAGATGGGAATACCAGACCAGCTGACCTATCTCTTGAAACATCTGTATGCAGGTCAGGAAGCAACATTTAGAACTGGACATGGAACAACAGACTGGTTCCAAATAGGAAAAGGATTACATCAAGGCTGTATATTGCCACCCTGCTTATTTAACTGATATGTAGAGTACATCATGAAAGGCACTGTGCTGGAAGAAGCACAAGCTGGAATCATGATTGCTGGGAGAAATATCAATAACCTCAGATGTGCAGACGACATGAACTTTATGGAAAAAAGTGAAGAAGAACTAAAAAGCCTATTGATGAAAGTGAAAGTGGAGAGTGAAAAAGTTTGCTTAAAGCTCAACATTTAGAAAACTAAGATCATGGCATCCGGTCCCACCACTTCAAGGCAAATAGATGGGGAAACAGTGGAAACAGTTGCTGACTTTATTTTGGGGGGCTCCAAAATCACTGCAGATGGTGATTGCAGCCATGAAATTAAAAGATGCTTACTCCTTGGAAAGAAAGTTATGACCAACCTAGACAGCATATTAAAAAGCAGAGACATTACTTTGTCAACAAAGGTCCGTCTAATCAAGGCTATGGTTTTTCCAGTAGTCATGTATGGATGTGAGAGCTGGACTATAAAGAAAGCTGAGCACTGAAGAATTGATGCTTTTGGACTGTGGTGTTGGAGAAGACTCTTGAGAGTCCCTTGGACTGCAAGGAGATCCAACCAGTCCATCCTAAAGGAGATCAGTCCTGAGTGTTCATTGGAAGGACTGATGTTGAAGCTGAAACTCCAATACTTTGGCCACCTGATGTGAAGAACTGACTCATTTGAAAAGACTCTGAAGCTGGGAAATATTGAGGGCAGGAGGAGAAGGGAATGCCATAGGATGAGATGGTTGGATTGCATCATCAACTCAATGGTCATGAGTCTGAGTGAACTCCGGGAGTTGGTGATGGACAGGGAGGCCTGGCGTGCTGCGGTTCATGGGGTCACAAAGAGTCGGACACGACTGAGTGACTGAACTGAGCTGAACTGAATATCTGTGTCACTGGACTGCCAAGTCCCTCCAGAGGAAAAGGGGTCCATGCAGCACTACTCTGTATCCTTCTCTTCTTTCAAGGGTTGCAGCCTCACCAGTTACTTTCTCTGCTATACTGCTTATAAGTGCTGTCAAATAGGTTTTTTATCTGTTCGTCTGTTTTGGTTTAGTTTTTGTAACTTTGTAGGAGAGGTGATCCATCTGATACCAGCTACTCTATCACACCTGCAACTGCACAGCCTGTGCCAACTCACTCCTTACTTTGGAATAAGTTTAGAGTCATCAGGACCAGTGGTGGTGTCAAAATCTCCACTTGGTGAATAATGAAGGGGTATGTGTTATAGGGCTGCAGCGATTCGTTTCTTTGCAAACTACACTGAGTAGTGTTTTCCAGCTTACTTCTATTCACAGTTCCCTGACAGGCTATAGGTGACACACAGCCTGGCAGACCAGCAAGGCTTCTCCTCTGAGCAGATGTCAGCTGCTCCTCTGAGGTATGAAACACTGCTTCAGGATGTCCCAGGTTTGAAAGTTCTCTAATTCCCACATATCTGAGGTGCACATTTTCATTGGGCTTTTTAAGGCTGTGCCATTTAGAGAACTCTACATTATTCAGTAGCTGAATAAGTCAGCATCTACTCTTGGTATTTCTCCTCCTTTTAGTACAGATTTCACTGTTTGAAAGCTATTTTCTATAGTTTATAATTTAAGGATGCTGTTGTCTCCTAGTTTCATAGTAGATAAAAGTTTTAGTCTTCTTCATACAAAATTTGGGTAGCTTTCAGTTGGCAATTAGAGATGAATAAAAATATCTATTCTTTTCAATCTACAGTCTGTGATCATGAGTTCTATTTATGAAGTAAAATCAATTGTGTTACTCGATGACTGACTTGAACACAAGTTCTTTACGACAGTGATTAAGTCTCCCAAAGGTAATCACTGGTTCCTGGAGGTGGGAGGAATGAAAAGATCTCAGGTAACACACTGGTTGGGTCCTCCAAGAGGCCACAGTGTATCAAGACAAACATAGGCTACCTATGAGGTTAAAATGTCATGTGGGGAGGTCTTTAGGGAAAGAACATCCAGAAGTCTAGTGGGCGCTGATTATGCTACAAAGAAAGTGTTAGGAAGATGACTGGGAGGAGTTAAAACTAGGGAAGCTTCCAACTTTTTTGATTTGGGAACTAGGTGATTAATGAGGTAGAAATAATATACTTATTTTGTTCAAATACTACATAAATCAATCATTTGTTTATTATTTATTCTAAGAAATATTTAAGGACCTTGCTGCTAGTGCTAAGTAGCTTCAGTTGTGTCCGACTCTGTGCAACCCCAGAGACGGCAGCCCACCAGGCTCCCCCATCCCTAACGCATATATATGGAATTTAGAAAGATGGGGATGATGACCCTTATGCGAGACAACAAAAGAGACTCAGATCTATAGAGTGAACTTCGGGACTCTGGGGGAGAGAGAGAGGGAGAGGGTGGGATGAGATGGGAGAATGGCATTGAAACATGTATACTATCATGTAAGAAACGAATCGCCAGTCAATATCCGATGCAGGATGCAGGATGCTTGGGACTGGTGCAAGGAGAGGACCCGGAGAGATGGTATGGGGTGGGAGGTGGGAAGGGATTCATGTTTGGGAATGCTTGTACACTCGTGGTGAATTCATGTCAATGTTTGGCAAAACCAATACAATAATGTAAAGTAAACTAAAGTTAAAATAAAAATTTCAAAAAAAAAAAAAAAAGAACATTGGAGTGAGTTGCCATTTCCTTCTCTAGTGCGACCTTAGTGATTACAAATGATGAACTAACTATATACACATGTATTTCCAATCTATCATGAATTAATCAAATACACGTGTGTGTACACATACACACACTGTTCAACAAAAGCTGGTGTGTGTACAATATTCAGTAAATACTGAAACATTAGAAAATAAAAGGGAACCTTCCTACATTGTTGGTGGGAATGCAGCCACTATGGAGAACAGTATGGCTGTTGTTCAAAAAATGAAAAAGAGAACCACCATATGATCTACCAATCCCACTCCAGAGGAAACCATAATTCAAAACGATACAGGCATTTCAGTGTTCCTTGCAGCACTATTTGCAATATCCAAGACATGGAAGCAACCCAGGTGTCCATCTACAGATGAATGGATAAAGAAAATGCAGTACATATATGCAATGGAATATTACTCAGTCATAAAAAATGAAATTTTGCCAATTTTAGCAATATGGCTGCAAGTAGAAATGATCATTTTAAGTGAAGTAAGTCAGAGAAAGACAAATATTATATGATATCATTTATGTGGAATCCAGAAAGTGATACAAATGAACTTATTTACAAAATAGAAATAGACTCACAGATAAAGAAAAACTTACTGTTACCAAAATGGAAAGCGGGTAGGGAAAAGGGATAAAGTACGAGTCTGGATTA
>SJYQ01007425.1:4868-18334 GCA_006410935.1 Redunca redunca
CCCTCGGGCGCCGCCGCGGGCGCTCGCCGGGCCTCGGGCGCGCTCCCCGGCCCGGGCGCGCCGGCTCGGCTCTGCGGCTCTCGGCACGGCGGGGGCGGACGCCGCTCCCCTCACTCTCCTCGCTCCGCTCGCTCGCCCGCCGCGCGCACCTCCCCCGCGGCGCGCCGCTCCCGCTGCCCGGCCGCGCTGGGCCGCGAGCTCGTGGGGGAGGCGCCCGCGGGCCCGGCTGCCGGCGGGGACCCCCTCACCAGCCCACGGAGACCCCGCCCAAGCCGGCCCGCGCGGGGGCGCTGTCGGAGCTCAGGGCCTGGCGTACCCCCTCCTCCCCGCCTCCCCCAGGCGACCCCGACGGTCCCGTGGGCGAGGTGCCCCGCTCGCCGCCCCTGCGGCCCCGACTGCCCCCTCGTCCTCGGGGGTCACCTGAGGGTTCCGCTGCCCGACAGCGCTAGGCCTGGGAGGCTCATCACCCGCCTCGCCCAGCCGGCCACGGGCCGGAGGGAGGGCGCCGCGAGCGAGAATTGTGTGTTTGAATAAAAGTAAAAGTTGTTTTCTATATAACCTTGTGTGTCCGGAGCGTCTCCAGGCTAATGAGGGAAGCTGCCGCCCTGTCGTGGGGTGAACTCATTGTTGTGACACCGCAAATGGGGCCTCGCAGCCTCTTGTTTCTTATGGAGACCGGCCGGTCCAGGTAAGGAGGTTGTCTTAGGAAACGTGCTGGCCTCGGATGGTCGCTCGGCGGTGACCAAAGAGCTGGCCCGGAAGCCTGGGCCTGCCAATCACACAGCCCCAGACGCCCCCGTCCCGGCCACGTGCCTACAAAGCCGGGAGCTTAACCTGCAGGGAGGGAAGACCCACGTGAATTGTGGCCCGCAGGGAACGGAGGCCACTGCGGCTGACCCTTGAGAAGCTTCCATGCCAGCTAGAAGAGCTCATGCTCTTCGTCGTCGATTGATGACCAACCTCTGAGTCTTCAGCTATGTTGGCGCCTTTATATGGGCACACTCGGAATCTGCACCACATCTTAGGTGGTGGGTTTGGGGATTTTCCCTGCGGGCACTGAAAACCCAAGGAGCCCATGTTTGTACCGCTATCTGCAAAGAGCCAGGAGGTAAGCTTGGAAGGGTCTCTCTCCACTCTTGGCTTTAACTGGAGCAAAATCCCAAATAAAAGTATCACAGGCAGGGTGAGGAGGTTAAGGGGCTTCTGAGGTGGTGCAGTGGTAAAGAATCCACCTGCAATGTAGGAGACATGGGCTCGGTCCCTGGATCGGGAAGATCCCCTGGAGGAGGAAATGGTAACCCACTCCAGTATTGTTGCCTGGAAAATTTCATGTACAGAGAAGCCTGGCGGGCTACATACAACCCATGGGGTCATAAAGAGTTGGACCCGCTGAAAGCGACTGAGCACCTCAGGGCACAGAAAGAAGTTAAAGACAGATTGCAGTTATTTGAGCAAATAAAGAGAAGTTTACTTATGAAAATAAAATTTGTATAATCCCTTTGGAATAAGCCATTCTCTTAAAAACCCGTTTTGCTGTTAAGTGCTTTAAATTTCCTGTGTGGAAGGAATAAAAATATATTGTGAATCAGTCTATAGCCCCCAATTTAATAACCTGCATTCACAATGGATAGGTGACTCATGAAGACAAGAGACAAGGACTCAGGGGGTGTGTGCTTTTTTGAGAATCTTCAAACTACACTGAACAACTACAAATAAATCTGCACCCCCTTTTCTTCTCTCCCACCTCATTTATTTTATTGTAACTCCTAAATATTTACTGACTCCATAAAATTGCCTTTCTAAGTAAGGATTTCATTTATTTCTGTAGTATCTCAAACTTCTGGCTTTATTTGTGTGTGCTGTGGCTGGCTTAAAAGTTCCTAGAGGTTTTGAGAGGACAAAACCCAAAGTTCTTGGTGGTTAGTTAAGGCTGAGAAAGAACATGGTGTCAACACCCAAAATAGAAAGGGTAGGAGAACTTTGTGAACATGTTAGAAAAATGGGAAAATATCTGGTCCTGGTCGAGCAAGCTTTAAAAGTGTTGAAAGGAAGAATGCACTCCCCCTTCCTCAGCTCCCTGGGCTCCTCCAGTGCCAATGCACTCCCCCTTCCTCAGCTCCCTGGGCTCCTCCAGTGCCCTTCAAGGGAGCTCTTTTTCTCTGTAATGCCTCTTGGCCCAAACCTTGAAGCCAGATTGAGAAAAGGCTAAAATGTCAGTAACCATTTGCCAACGGTTTCAAGGAAACAGCCCCCACGTAGAGTTTCTGAAATCTTGCACAGACTACCGTAAAGCAAAGAGCAGAGGGTTGGTTTTGGTTTTTCTTTTTTTCTGGAACTCCAGGAAAATCTCGCTCATCTATCCCTGAACGCTCCCTCCTGGGGAAGGAGAACTTCACTGATAAGGCAAAAGGAAGAGCTAAAGCTGTGCTATCTCGGGACTTCCCTGGTGGTCCAGTGGTGGAGACTTTGTCTTCCAATGCAAGGGGGTCTGAATTCGATCCCTGGTTGGGGAGCTATGATCCCACATGCCTCACAGTCAAAAAGCCAAAACATAAAACAAAAACAATATGGTAACAAATTCAATTTAAAAAAACTTCAAAAGTGGTCCGTATCAATCAGTGAATATGTTGCATCTCACTTGGGAACGCATTTCTATCAAACAAGACCCACTATTATCCCATTTTACAGAAGAGGCATTGCCGTCATCTCCCTGTTGTGGAGAAAGAAGGTAGGTGCCCAAGGTCGGGCAGGAAGAAAGTGGCAGAGCCAGGATTTGAGCACACAGTCTGCAGTCCTGGCACTGAAGAGGCTGCCTCTCTGCTGTGTGTGCTCAGTTGTTCAGTCGTGTCCGACTCTGCGACCCTGTGGACTGTAGCCCGCCAGCCTCCTCTGTCTGTGGGATTTTCCAGCCAAGAATACTTGAGCAGGTTGCCATTTCCTCTTCCAGGGGGTCTTCCTGACCCAGGGATCGAATCGGTGTCTCGTGCATCTCCTGCAGTGGCAGGAGGATTCTTTACCAGTGCGCCCCTTGGGAAGCCCACCTTTCTACCAACAGCACCTACTGCCGCAAACTGAAAATGCTTAAAAAAGAAAGGACATTCACCCTTCCCCACTCTCAGGAAGAAGCATCTTTTGGAATCTCAGAAAGAAAGATTATTTAAGTCTAGTCTGCTGTCTACTGAATAATCACTTAGACCAGAGGGCTGTCACTGGTGGGATGGAGAAGGGAGTCCACCAGAGGCGCCAGGCTCAGCAGCCCAGGCTGCTACCGAGAGACTCTTCTGCAGGAAACGGCGTTACCCCAGGCTTCTGCTCTGGTGTCTTCATAAGACACTCGTTCTGCCTGTTTCCCCTTGGGTTCCAAAAATACAGACCCCCCCCCCAATCTGGGCGGATGAGGATTGGAGTCAAGGACCAGCCAGGAGCCAACTAGCCAAAAAAGATGTCAACTTTCTCATGACAACAAGCCTGGGTGAGCCTGGATGACAGAAGTGGAATTGAACTGCCTCACTGTCCTCCTTCCTTGCTTGCTATTCACATGGCATCATCCGCCACAACATACCAAGTCAGGTACATTTTTGTCCACACAATCAAGCAGCTTCATGCATTTGTGCATTTTTGCTCTAAGTAGTGATTAACTATTTTCAAGACCAATACAAGAGTCACAAGGCTCTGCCTTGTGAAATCACACCTTTATTTCAGTGGTTCTGAATGTTTTTTCATAAATGTATAAAACATTTTCTTTTGTAAATTAGATGTCACATTAAGAGACCAAGTAGGCTTATGTTCAGAACAAGTTCAGGGAATTCTGATTTTTTCCCTGATGGAATGTCTTTTTCCTAATGTAGATACTATTTATCCTTTTGCCCAGTTCATTGATCTGTAGGAAGGTATTTCAGGTTTAGTGAGGCAGGAATATTTGATAATTCTGGCTTAGCATTAGCTGGGGCTGGGAGGTTACACTTCTGCTAGAAATTGATCATGGATGGTAAGTTTCATAAACTCTTACGGTCTCAGTTCAGTTCAGTTCAGTCGCTCAGTCGTGTCCGGCTCTTTGCAACCCCATGAATTGCAGCACGCCAGGCCTCCCTGTCCATCACCAACTCCCAGAGTTCACCCAAACTCATGTCCATCGAGTTGGTGATGCCATCCAGCCATCTCATCCTCTGTCGTCCCCTTCTCCTCCTGCCCCAAATCCCTCCCAGCATCAGGGTTTTCTCCAATGAGTCAACTTTTCACACGAGGTAGCCAAAGTATTGGAGTTTCAGCTTCAGCATCAGCCCTTCCAATGAACACCCAGGGCTGATCTCCTTTAGGATGAACTGACTGGATCTCGTTGCAGTTCAAGGGACTCGCAAGAGTCTTCTCCAACACCACAGTTCAAAAGCATCAATTCTTCGGCGCTCAGCTTTCTTCACAGTCCAACTCTCACATCCATACATGACCACTGGAAAAACCATAGCCTTGACTAGACGGACCTTTGTTGGCAAAGTAATGTCTCTGCTTTTGAATATGCTGTCTAGGTTGGTCATAACTTTCCTTCCAAGGAGTAAGCGTCTTTGAATTTCATGGCTGCAATTACCATCTGCAGTGATTTTGGAGCCCCAAAAAATAAGGTCTGACACTGTTTCCACTGTTTCCCCATCTAGTGATGGGACCAGATGCCATGATCTTAATTTTCTGAATGTTGAGCTTTAAGCCAACTTTTTCACTCTCTTCTTTCACTTTCATCAAGAGGCTCTTTAGTTCCTCTTCACTTTCTGCCATAAGAGTGGTATCATCTGCATATCTGAGGTGATTGATATTTCTCCCAGCAATCTTGATTCCAGCTTGTTTTTCTTCCAGCCCAGCGTTTCTCATGGTGTACTCTGCATATAAGTTAAATAAACAGGGTGACAATATACAGCCGTGACGTACTCCTTTTCCTATTTGGAACCAGTCTGTTGTTCCATGTCCGGTTCTAACTGTTGCTTCCTGACCTGCATACAGATTTCTCAGGAGGCAGGCCAGGTGGTCTGGTATTCCCATCTCTTTCAGAATTTTCCAGTTTCTTGTGATCCACACAGTCAAAGGCTTTGGCATAGTCACTAAAGCAGAAATAGATGTTTTTCTGGAACTCTCTTGCTTTTTCGATGATCCAGCGGATGTTGGCAATTTGATCTCTGGTTCCTCTGCCTTTTCTAAAACCAGCCTGAACATCTGGAGGTTCATGGTTCATGTATACAGTCTCAGGGTGGGCTAAATCTTGCCAGTGGTTTTTGCTGTTGTTGTTTGCAGGATTTGATCTTGTTTTTATTTTCTGAGGTATAACTGACCTAAAGGACACACATCTCTGTATTTAGCTTGAATTTTCAGTTATGTATCATTTCTCTCATGCAACCATCATCCACATCAAGATCTAGAATATTCTTGGCACCCTGGGACGCTTTCTCATACCCTTCTGCGGTCAGTGTGCTCACCTAAGCTAACCACTATTTCACGTTCTGTTACCACAGATTAGGGACCTATTGTGTTAAGGCTCATGAATAGGTATATGTAGACTGACACAGTATGTCTTCTTTCGTATCTGGCTTCTGTTATTCAACATGATGTCTGTGAGAGTCATCCATGTTGTATCAGTTTATTCCTTTTGCATTGCTGCATAGTACTCCACTGTCTGGATATACCACAACTCACCCATTCTACTCTTCTTAGGCATTTGGATTGTTTTCAAGCTTGGCATGTTATAATGAATCTGCTATTAACATTCTCACATATGTTTTGATGGGCATAAGCACTCAGTTTTGCTGGTTATGATCCAAAAGTGGAATCCTGGATCATAAGACATATGTAGGTTCAACTTTAGTACATACTACTGAACATTTTCCTGGAGTGGTTGGACCATTTCACGTGACCATGATATGCACACAAGTTTCAGTTTCTCCACATCCTTGCATATACGATATTGTCAATCTCTTTAATTTTAGTCATTCCAGTGTTGTAGTGCTATCTCATTGTGGTTTTAATTTTCATTGTTCTAATAACTAATGATGAGCATCTTGTCATTGGCTGTTTTGATATCCTATATTTGAAGTGCTTATTCAAGTCTTTGGCTCCTCTATTGGACTATCTTTTACTTCCATAGCAGTAGGAATTCTTTATATATTCTAGATATGATTCTTATATTTAAATTCAATTCTTATATTGAAAATGCTGTTGGCATTTTATTGTTTTTCATTACAATTTTTCTTTTAGCCCGCAGACTCAGATGTCTCCTGCCTAGTTGAGATTAAGCCAAATACACAATTTTGTGTCTTCATTTTTTTCAGCTACATCATAACACAAGTATCTTCCCATGTGATCACCAAGTGTTCATAAATTTACTTTTTAATAACTGACTGATATCCATTAGATAGATATGTCATCATTTATCTTACTATCTCTCTAGTGCATGTTTTCCAGTTTGAAAGCATAATACAAAATTATCTGACAAATGCCTTGTCCATAATTTGTCTGCATTTATATCTTTAGGGGAGATCCAGAGAGGAGTTCCTGGGTCCATGGCTGTGAATGGGTCGAAGGCACTACTGAGTCACAGGGTGTGAAGGCTTCTTAGGCTGTAGGGTCTGAATGACACAACTGAACAGTACTTCCATTCATCCCTGGGCAGCAGCTTCTTCTGTTCTTCAGAGCAATAGCTCTTACCACTCTCATGCACCACCCATCACACTCTTTCAAACAAATGGCTCTGCTTCTTTATTCCATAGAAAATTAGAGTTACCAGGCATAGAAGTAAGTCTGCTCCAGCTGACCTTAGCACAGGGAGATTTTCCTGGATGATCTGGGTGGGCCCAGTATCATCACAAGGGTACTAAAAGGAAGGAAGTAGGCAGTGGAGACCAGAGACATGGAGCCTGAGATGGTCTCAGCTCAATAGCGCTGACCTTGAAGGTAGAGGGAAGGGCCACAAGCCATGAAAAGTGGGCTCTAGACGCTCAAGAAAAAGGCAAGGAGGTAGATTCTCCCCTCCTGGATTCAGAAGGAACAGAATCCTTCAGACACCTTTAATTTTTAGCTTGATGAGACAAATAACAGATTTCAGACCTGTAAGGCCCTCCAGACCTGTAAAGTTATTGAACTGTGTTGTTTAAACCTCTTAAGTTTGTGGCAATCTGTTACTACAACAATAGGATACTAATACTCAATTTATTTTAGAATCCCCTTGTCTTTTTGCTGGAAAGTCTGTTTCTCCATGCCTACTCATTGGCACAGTCTAGAGAAGAAGTCCCATTAGACATGCATTGACAATCCTGGTTGCATGCTGCCGCTGCTGCTAAGTTGCTCCAGTCGTGTCCAACTCTGTGCGACCTACCAGACTCCCCCGTCCCTGGGATTCTCCAGGCAACAACACTGGAGTGGGTTGCCATTGCCTCCTCCAATGCATGAAAATGAAAAGTGAAAGTGAAGTCGCTCAGTCATGTCCAACTCTTCGTGACCCCATAGACGGCAGCCCACCAGGCTCCTCCGTCCATGGGATTTTCCAGGCAAGAGTACTGGAGTGGGGTGCCATTGCCTTCTCCGCCTAGTTGCATAAGCTTAATAGTTTTAAAATTTTAAAATTAGGATCTAGTGTCCCAACCAGGGATTGAACCTGAGCACCTTGCATTGGGAGTGTGGAGTCTTAACAGTGGCCCACCAGGGAAGTTCCAAGCTTAATATTTTAAATGGAGGTTATCATTCAAACTAGGATTCAGACTCTTAACTAAGGTCCTCCATGTACTTTTATTGGGGGGAGGTGGCAAATGCGGAACACTGACAGTCTGAAATTTTGAAGCCTTGGGCAGTCATTTGAATACCATCAGCAATTTATTGGAGAGGGAAACAGCAACCCACTCCAGTATCCTTGCCTGAGAAATCCCATGGACAGAGGAGCCTGGTGGGCTACAGTCCATGGGGTCACAGAGTCGGACACGACTGAGCAACTGAGCATACACAGACAGCAATTTATAGACCTTTCAGTAATGTCCACAACAGTATCTTCTGATAACTCAAAAATGCCTCCCATTTTAATTCACCCCAATTTTATAAGATTTATTTTAAATTATTCCCCTTTTTTTTAAAGTGTGTTCTCTTGTAACAGCTTCTAAAAATCATAGTTTTTTTTTTAATCAGTAGTTCTGTTATTTTCCATGAAATTCTGCACTTTCATATTTAACCCTTACTCTAACCCCAAAAGAATTTCTTATCCAAGGATATCAGCTTTCTGGACTGGGGTTGAATCTGGAAGATTATTTTGGAAACCCTCATGGTGCTGATGCTGTGTTTATATGGAATGATATTTTCCATAGAAAAATGAGAACTTTAATTACTCTTAGAAAGAAAAAGTCTAAACCACTCCTTTTCTTTTGGTTTTATCCCAGAGAAATAAAATAAGCATGTATCTGATTTTTGTGCTGGCCCACATAGCTCCTTTTGCAAATGTGGCTTTAAACCAGCTAATCTTTTAAAAGTCTTTACACTGACTAATTTAGAAGCAAGGAGAACAAATGTGGGAGTATAAATGCAAGGCACTGAATAAGAGCGATCGTTCCTGCCAATGAACACTCTGCTGTGTTTCTGAGTACCCAATGCAGTTCACGACTCTCATTTAGATGAAGCTTCCCTGGGGCTGGTCTCGCCTCCCCAGCACGATGTGCTACGTGACTGGAATTCCTGTTTGGAAGATGAGATCTGTCCAGGATCTTAGTGATCAGACTCTTCAACCTCATGTTGTAGGGGGGCGAGAATAGCCCAAGGTTACATGCCGATGGCTGGACTTTGCTAAAGGCAGGTGTGTTAACAGCATCTGCTTACCTCTGCCTGATTCTGTAGCCTCCTGAATCTCTGGAAATCACCAGCAAAACTTGACAGAGAGCTTAGCTTCTTGGTAGGACAAATGAGAGACACTCCTATTCATTTAATAGGAGCTTACTATTTGACAGCAGCATCTTATTCATTTGACGGACTGTAAATATAAATAAAGTATAAATAAATATGTAAAGGAGATTTTTAATGTATTTTTTAAAATTTATAACTGGAGGATAATTGCTTTAAATGTTGTGTTGGTTTCTGCCATACAACAACTCCAATCAGCCTTAAGTACCCATATATCTCTGCCCTTCTGAACCTCCCTCCCACCCCTCTAGGCTGTTAGCCGAGTTGAGCTCCCTGGGTTATACAGCAGCGTCCCACTGGCTGGCTGTTTTACATGTGGTGGTGTAGATATGCCAGTGCTCCCGTCTCAGTTCCTCCCACCCTCTCCTTCCACCGCTGTGTCCACAAGTCTGTCCTCTCTGTCTGCGTCTCTATTCCTGCCCTGCAAATAGGTTCATCATACCATTCTTCTAGATTGCACATATATGCATTAATATACGGTATTTGTTCTCTTTCTGACTTACATCACTCTGTACAACAGGCTCTAGGTTCATCCACCATAGAGGTTTTTGTTTTGTTTTGTTTTTAATTATAGAAAGATTTTCTAACTGTCACTGTTTGGGCAGCTCCTTATTTTTGCTTGAGTTAGAACAAAAACATGTTCATAAGGCAACCCTCTTCTGCTAACTGCCAGAGCAGCTCTTCCGTGGCTCTGTCAGGGAAATGATGACATTCAGGTGAAAGAATGAAGGGAGTGTTTCTATAGCAAATGGTAACACTAAAAATAGTGTCTGGAATGAAAATAGGATGAGGACTAATTTCTTCATTGTTTCCATGGAAAAAGAGGAAAGTGGGAATGATGTATGGGCTTGCAAGGATCTGAAGACTTTCTTCAAAGAATGGGAGGGCCTTTTTCTGACATGATAACTCTCTAGGCAGCTGCTCATCATTTCACTGCCAGCTCTATGATCTCTTGCTATTCTGCATGTCTTGAATCTGATTTATTTCATATATATTTGAAAGTTTTATTGATTGTATTTTACTTGTATTTTGTTTTTTTGTTTGTTTGTTTTTTTCTAGGCTGCACTGTGCAGCATGTGGGATCTTAGTTCCCTGACCAGGGATTGAACCTGTGCCCCCTGCATTGGGAGCTCAGAGTCTTAACCACTGGACTGCCAGGAAAGTCTCTATTGACTGTATTTTTTTATCTAGTTGCCTATGGTTTGATCCATGTTGCTTCTATGCCTGCTTCAGTCATGTCTGACTCTTTTTGACTTCATGGACTGTAGCCCACAAGGCTCCTCTGTCCATGGGATTCTCCAGGCAAGAATACTGGAGTGGGTTGCCATTTCCTATTCCAGGGGATCTTCCTGATCCAGGGATCGAAACTGCATCTCTTACGTCTCCTGCATTGGCAGGCAGGTTCTTCACCACTAGTGTCTCCTGGGAAGCCCCATACAAAGTGGTACAAGGGGTGTGTTCTCCTATGGCTTGTCTTCCCTTGTGACCTGAGAGCAGACGTCACTAAACTAATACATTTCTCCACACTCACCACAAACAGACTATGACGGAGAGAAAACCCGCAATGAACGTCAGTTATGAGCCCCTGTGAACCTCTCAGAAGATGCTCTGCTGTTCTGTGAGCTGAGCTGTGATGCACAAGGAACACAACCAGGAGTCCATGCTCCAAAGACATTTCAAAGTTGTGAATTTTATATCAACCCAGGTGACTTCATAGCTCAGTTTTTTTAAAGTTCATTCTGAATTTCTACCAAACTACACAAGTCAAGACAGTGTGGTGCTGGCAATGGACAGGCATATATATTGAGGGAACAGAACTGATAGTACAGAAATAAACACTCATGGTTAACTTATTTTTGACAACAATGCTGAGATGATTCAATGAGAAAAGAATAGTCTTTTCAACACATGTTGCTGAACAACTGGTTATTCATATGCCAAAGAATGGATTTAGATTCTTCCTCATATCATACACAAAAATTACCTCGAGTGAATCATAGACATAATGTAAGACTAAAACTGTAAAACTCTTAGCAGAAAACACAGTTAAATCTTGGTGACCTTAATTTATGAACTGATCTCTTATATATGACACCAGAAGTCACAAGTGGTAAAAGAGAAGTTGGAATTCATCACAAATTATAAACTTCCATGTTTCAAACTATGCCATCAAGAAAGTAAAAAGTGATAAACATTACTTTTAAGTAAATTTGACTTAAAAGTAAATATGTAAAAAATATTTAAAACTATGTTTTACTCTTTGTGCCATATTGCACAGAAACCACTGTAGCCGATATATTTTAATAGAACTATATGAATGCATATAAAGCAGGCTTATTTAGTTCCTGGATACAAAACATTATATAAATATTGCATAAAAGGATCTTGAGGAAGTACTGGCCACTAAGCAGCTGAATTTTGCTTCCAAAACTACCTCTTTATCTCAGAATTTCATAACATACCATAGACATCACCAGAACCTCTGTTCAATAAACTGACATTAGAATCCCAATAAATTAATTTAGAAAAATATAAAAGCAACCAAAATATTTGCAAATTATATATTTGATAAAAGATTTACATGCAGAATATTAAAAGAACTCATAACTCACTATCTTAAAAAATAACCCCATTAAAAGTGGGCACAAGATTTAAACAGTCATTTCTTTATATGAATGGCTAATAAATATATTAAAAGATGTTCAACATGATTATTCATTGGGGAAATGCAAATCAAAGCCACTACACATGCACAAGAATGGGTATAATAGGGACTTCCCTGTGGTCCAGTGGTTAAGAACCTGCCTGGCAGGCACATGGGTTCAACAATAGTCCGGGAAGATCCCACCTGCCATGCAACTAAGCCCATACAACAGGGCCCATGCAACACAAGTACTGAAGCCCAAGCTCTGGAGCTCGCAAGTCACAGCTCCTGAAGCCCATGTGCCTAGAGTCTGTGCTCTGCAATAAGAGCAGCCACCACAATGAGAAGCCCACAAACTCAGCTAGAGAGAAGCCCCTGCTTGCTGCAGCCAGGGAAAGCCCACACACAGCAACGAAGACCGAGCACACCCAAAAGAAACGATTGTTTAAATAAAAAGAATGGGTATAATAAAAAAAAACAACCCTCTAGATCTTTGGTAATTAAGAAATAAAATAATCCATGGGTCAAAGTGGAATCACAATGGAAGTTAGAAATCATTTTTAACCAGTCATTAATGAAAATATGATGTATCAAAACACATAAGATGCACCTAAATACATTGCCTTAGTAGAAAAGTATTACTTGTTCAAAACACTTATGTTAGAAAACCTGAAAACCTGATTTCAGCATCCCT
This sequence comes from Redunca redunca, assembly GCA_006410935.1. NCBI lineage: Eukaryota > Metazoa > Chordata > Mammalia > Artiodactyla > Bovidae > Redunca > Redunca redunca. Next base: position 17,120 of record SJYQ01007425.1, read on the forward strand.
CCTCAAAATTCTAGGCAGAATTTTAGCAAATGATACTGAAAATGGAAAATAGAAAAAAAGAGAAATTAATGAAATAGAAAACAAAAAACACAGTAGAAAGGATTTACAAAGCTAAAAATTGATTACTTGAAAAGATTAATAAAACTGATATATTCCTGGTGACACTGAAAAAATGACAGAAGGCAAAAATAGTCAATATTAGGAATGAAAAAGGGGATACGTAGACCCTGTTATATTAAAGAGATAATTACAGGATTTTATGAACAATATTGGGCTTCCCAGGTGGTGTGGTAGTAAAGAATCCACCTGCCAATGTAGGAGACACAAGAGATGTGGATTTGATCCCTGGGTGGGGAAGATCCCCTGGAGGAGGAATTGGCAACCCCTTCCAGTGTTCCAGCCTGGACAATCCCATGGGAGAGAAGCCTGCCGTGCTACAGTCCGTGGGGTCGCAGTCAGACGTGACTGAGCAACTGGGCACACAAATGCACACGTGAACAATTTTATGTCTGAAAATGTGTCTAAATTAAATGGCCAAATTCCTATTAAAGGAACTCAAATATCTAACACCAACTTAAGAAGAATGATATCTCAAGAGTCCTATTACTATTAAAGATGAATTTGTAATTGAAAACCTTCCCACAATAGAAACTACAGGCTCAGATGGCTTCACCACTGTAATTCTACTGAACGGTTAAGGAAGAAATCACTGCACTCTAATCTCTTCCTGAAAGCTCCTAATTTATTATTTGAGCCTGGCTTAATCTTAATACCAAAATCTGACAAGGTCATTATAAGGATGAACTTTTACTCAACTCAACTTCATTCAGTTTTATCAAATTAAATATTAACAAATCGAATCTAGCTGTATATAAAAAGGTTCCATGTGAAAACTAAGTTGACTACACGGTTAAATTAACTTCTGAAACTCAATTAACATAATAAAGGAGAAGGTGATATGATAATCAAAATATTTTTACAGATGCAGAAAAACATTTGATAGATTTCAACATCCATTCAAGGATTAAATCTCTTAAATTAAGAACTGCAGTTAACGTTAATCTGATAAACAGTATCTTTGAAGAAAAAACAAGGACATTAACCCACAGAAAGTATCATGCTTAATGGTGAAATGCTGAAAAATTTTCCTTTGTGATTATAAAGACAAAGATATCCATTATCATCACTTCTATTTAGCTTCATATAGGTGGTCTT
>SJYQ01007425.1:18349-31604 GCA_006410935.1 Redunca redunca
CTTAGCTAATGTACTCAATCAGGAAAAATTAAATGTATAAGAATTGTGACAGAATAAAATTTTTTTCCACAGATGGTATGATTGAATACATATGAAGTTCTAAAGAATTTACCACTAAATTATCAGAATGAGTAAGTGACTTTTAGCAAGGTTGCTAAATATAGTACAAGGTCAAAATGCAAAATCCAAATGAATTTTATATGTCAGCAAGAATTTAAAAATTAAACATTTAAAATGACACATACTCATGTAAAAAGCATCAAAAATTCAAATACCTAGTGACAAATACTTAAAAATTAGTGTATCAACCTCTTAGCACAGAAAACTATGAAATATTACCAAGAAAATAAATAAATAGAAGAACATATGCTCATGGATTAGAAGACTCAGTATTAGAAAGATGTCTGTTCTCCCAAATGTATCCATAATCTGATGTAGTAGGTTAAAAATCATAACATATTTTATATGGAATGTCACAAAATGATTTTTAAATTATATGGAAATGTGGAAGTAAAAGTCAAGGTACTTTTGAAGAAGAATAATAATATGATAGGACCCGCTCTAGTGGGTAGCAGGACTTTTTTGTAAAGACACAATAATTATAAAGATCAGATGTTTGCCAGGTAGAAAAACAGACCCTTGGAATAGTATGCTACTGCTGCTGCTGCTAAGTCACTTCATTGTGTCCGATTCTGTGCGACCCCAGAGATGGCAGCCCACCAGGCACCCCCGTCCCTGGGATTCTCCAGGCAACAACACTGCAGTGGGTTGCCATTGCCTTCTCCAATGCATGAAAGTAAAAAGTGAAAGTGAAGTTGCTCAGTCATGTCCGACTCTTAGTGACCCCATGGACTGCAGCCTACCAGGCTCCTCCGTCCATGGGATTTTCCAGGCAAAAGCTCTGGAGTGGGGTGCCATCACCTTCTCTGTTGGAATTGTATAGAGAGCCCCAAACAAAGACACACCCATTGAGGCACTTAAGAGGATGAGGTGGTAATGGAAAGACGGTCTTTTCAACACATAGTGCTGAGCTAATTGGACATCTATATGAAGTTTTAAAAAATCTCAATACTTACACCTCAATTCTACATAAAAGTCAATTCCAGATATCTAAAACTAACAAGAAAATAATGTTTATAGATGAAAATATGAAACACCAGTATAACCTTAAGGTAGGAAAAATTTTCTTAAATAGGGCAGAAAAAAATGTATATCCATAGAGTAAATTATTGGTAAATTGGACATTATTAAAATTTTTTAAAGTTTGTTAAAAGATACCATTAAGTGAGTGAAAAACCAAGCCTTAGTGGAAGATTATTTGCAACACATATATGGGCTTGTTTCCAGAATATATATAGAATGTAAATTAATAAGATAGAAAACCCAACAGAAAAGCAAGTAAAACCAGTTGGGTACAAGCATCTGAAAAGGGGTTCAACCACATTAAGTCACTAGGGAATTGTGAATCACAGCCACAGTGAGATACCAGTTTATACCCACTGCTGTTGCTGCTAAGTTGCTTCAGTCTTGTCTGACTCTTCTGTGACTCCATGTACTGTAACCCACCAGGCTCCTCTGTCCATTGGATTCTCCAGGCAAGAATACTGGAGTGGGTTGCTATGGCCTCCTCCAGGGGATCTTCCTGACCCGGGGATCAAACCGGAGTCTTATGTCTCCTGCATTGGCAGGTGTGTTCTTTACCATTAGCGCCACCTGGGGGGCCCTTTACACCCATCACCATGCAAAAAATAAAAAGATGGATACCACCAAGCTTGTGGAGCACTGTGAATTCCCTTGGTCTGTTGGTGGGTGTGTAAATTAGTGCCATTACCTTGAATACGTTTGGCATTATTTACTAAGGTGAACATACTCATACTCTTTAACCCAGTAACTCCACTTCTAAATGTATCATATGTGCACCAAAAGACATGTACACACCTGTTCACACGGCAGCATTCTTTTTTTTCTAATAGATATTTTTTGTCTTATATTGCTATTTTTTTGAATTTTTAATTTTTTACTAGGGTATACCCAATTAACAATGTGATGACAGTTTCAGGGGAACAGCAAAGGGTCTCAGCTCTACCTATTCATGGATCTATTCTCCCCCAAACTCCCCTCCCATCCAGGCTGCCAAATAACATTAAGCAGAGTTCCAAGTAGGTCCTTGTTTATCCATTTTAAATACAGGAATGTGCACATGACCATCCCCAACTCCCTAACTATCCCTTCCCCTCAGGCAACTGTACGTTCACTTTCTAAGTCTATGAGTCTGTTTCTGTTTTGTAAGTAACTTCATTTGCATAATTTATTTTTAGATTCTGCATATAAGGGATGTCATACGGTATTTCTCCTCTGTCTGACCTACTTCACTCAGTATGACACTCTGTGACTATTCATGTTGCTGCAAAAGGCGTTATTTCATTCTTTTTAATGGCTGAGTAATATCCCATTGTATCTATGTGCCACATCTAAGATTTTTTTGATGTGGACTATTGTTAATGCCTTTTATTGAATTTGTTACAATATTTCTTCTGCTTTATGTTTTGGTTTTTGGCCTTAAGGTATGTGGGATCTTAGTTCCCTGACCAAGGATCGAACCATACCCCCTGCACTGGAAAGTGAAGTATGAACCATTGGACCTCCAGGTTAGTCCCCAGCATCATTCTTAAGAGCCCCAATCAGGAAGCAATCCATATATCTCTACCAGAGAATGCATAAATAAATTGTGTCATATTTGTACAATGGAATAATACACAACAAAGAAAATGAAAAATGGAAACTATTACTGTGTTTAACAATGTAAGTAAATTTCAGAAACAAAATACAGAGTGGAGAAAAGGAAATAATACATACACTAGGATTCCATTTATACAAGTCTCCAAATTTGCTATACTAAACTGGGAGNAGACATCAGGACCCTGGTTATTTGTTGAGAAAGGAAGAGCGACTGCTGTAGGGAATCATAGAAACTGCTACGATGCTGATGCACCCTGGATCTTGACCCAGCCAGGCAGTGACTTTATGGGTATTTTTTCATTGTTCTTTTCTATATGGTTATACTTTATAGCCAAAAATGCACTCTATGAAGTATTGCTAAGATTTTAATTCAGAGTTTTCTAGTAATGAAATACAGAAAATTGGAATCAAATACTTCTTCCCTCATCGCTAGTCAACAGTCCCCAATCTTTTTTGCACCAAGTACCAGTTTCATGGAAGACAATTTTCCCATGGACTAGGGTGGGGGTGTTGGTCGGGGGATAGTTTGGGGATGATTCAAGTGCATTACATTTCTTGTGCACTTTATTTCTATTCTTATTAATCAGCTCCACCTCAGATCATCAGGCATTAGATCCCAGAGGTTGGGGACCCCCGCTATAGGTGACATTTTCTAGCCTTTCTAAGTATATCTGACATCAGATACTAGACTTATGATCCGATAAGATCATGGTCACAAAGACATTGTCTGCCAGAAAAGGAAAAAGCCTACTTCTCATTGTAGAATCCAGAGATGTCTGCTCCATTTTACCCAGAGAGTTCTGAAACAATAAGCAACAAAGAGAATAGCACAGAGAAGCACCCAGAGAGATGACAGTCTTCCCTGTTTGGTTCTGATGATGTGACAACTCCTCAAATAGGCGATTCCTGTTCATTCTCATCAGAACTAACCTGCATAAATCTTCCATTCACGGCTACAAAGAGAGATACTGTTCTTTTGCTTCATGTATGAATGAACCACCTGCCCAGTGAAGGTATTTATTTCAAAACCTTTGAAGGCTAACCTACTGCCAGATGGGAGCTTGGTGAAACCTGAAGTCATTTATCTTTGATCTACTTGCAGAAAACCCTTGTCTCGGAACAATTCAAACTTCACAAATGACTGAGGTATGTAGGTAAGCAGGGGGATTTGAAAGATACTGGGGGGTGCAATAATCAAATGAAAGATCAGTTATAGCAGTCACCATAATTCAATCAAGGTACAGAACTGGAAGAAAAAAATCTTTTTTCTTTTATGTGGACCAAGTGTAAAATTCTAACCATAACATAGCTTAGAACTTTTTAACACATGGAAGGGGACTTCCCTGATGGTCCAGAGGTTAAAGCTTTGTCTTCCAATGCAGGTGCTGCAGGTTCAAGTCCTGTTCAGGAAGCTATGATCCCAGGTGCCTCATGGCCAAAAACCCCAAACACAGGACAGAAACACGTGGAAAGTTCTTGCAAGAGGAAACTGAAAGTTGTGGGTTTATGTGGACACATACTATATAAATTTGTATGAGTTCATACAGAAAACCAAAACTTTCAATTACTTATTATAAAAGTATTCACTTGTCTGTGGAGCTACTAAAGGCTTGTTTTTTTAAGGCATTCAATATAGCTTTTTTTCTAATAGAAGCAATCAAATCCTTGCATCAATGCCTACAAAACCTAGGATGAACTGTCTGCTTCTGCACAGAAGATCTGAAAATTGTCATGGACTTGTTTCATCATAGGTTAGCTTGATTACTGAATCTTACAACCCTGAGCCACTAAGGAAGAGTTCCTGAATTGTTCCCTGTCTGTGACCATCTTCTTCAGATCTGCCTTCAGCACTCACTTCTGCCAAGACCCACTGTCTGCTTTTTTCTGAGGAAATTATTAAATAAGTAACTACACTAGATGGGCTTCCCTGGTGGCTCAGTAATAAAGAATCCGCCTGCCAATGCAGGAGACACAGGTTCAATCCCTGGATCAGGAGGATCCCCTGGAGTAGGAAATGGCAACCCACTCCAGTATTCTTGCCTGGGAAATCCCATGGACAGAGGAGCCTAGTAGGCTATAGTCCATAGGATCACAAAGAGTCAGACACGAGTTAGTGACTGAACAAAAACTATATAGATGTACCTAAGCTATGTTTTGTTTAGCTAGAAATTTTTCAAAGGTGGAGAGAAATAGGTTATGTTTCAAAAATGTACATGCAGTTGAAAAGAATCCCTCAGCTGAGCAGAGTCTGTACCAGCTATTTGGCAGAAGTTCGGGAAACGCGTGAAGGTTGCCTGTACAGCAGCGCAATTCCAGTGAGCTCTCAGAGTTACAGGGAAGTTCTGAGGTAAACCTTTCACCCTCATGAATGTAAAAAATAGGTTTTACTCATTTGTTCATTTGGCAAATATTTATTGCACATCTCACTTTGCTTCACTTTCACTACTAGATCAGAGTCACTGGTACTTGAGTCTGAATTGGTGAAAAATGTTGCAACAGTACCATGGAAGAAAAATAGGAAGAACTATATGAAAGTGAATACCAAATTAGACTTACACTTAAATACAGAGAAAAACATTTTCCTTTGAAACCAAGGTGACCATGAGGCACACTGCTGGTTCTCTCCATCACTCGCATTAGTAGTGAGCCAAGGCATAGGTCTGTTTGTCTGGAGCAGGGGTCCCCAACTTCTGGGATCTAGTGCCTGATGATCTGAGGTGGAGCTGATGTCATAATAAAAGAGATAAAGTGCACTGTAAATGTAACGTGCTGGAATTAACCCCAAACCACCCCTCTCTCTGGTCCGAGGAAAACCTGTCTTCCATGAAACCTGTCCCTGGTGCCAAAACTGTTGGGGACCACTAGTCCAGAGGCTGTTATCCTGAATTACAGACACGCACAGATGGAATTCATTAGCTTCCCTCGAGCCAGGCTAACTTCAAATTGCCTTGACTTTGATGGAAATATCATTAAAGAAACTCTCTCTTTAATAGCAATCCTTGACATTCCATAGCCTGTTAAGAAAACTGAGGAAGCAGAAGAGATTTCTGTCTTATTGAGGAGTCTGAAGTCTTCTAATTCAGAATATTGTAAAATGGCCTCTTTATTATATCAGATGCCATAGCCTAAAAGATGATGCAAATGCCTTAATAATTACTGTACTGTCTGTTTCCTACCAAGATAAAACTGGTTCAAGTCCAGTTCAACAAAACACATATAAAGAGGTAGCAAGCAGAAGATAGAATTTTTCCTTAAATCTAAAACAGGATGCCGTATTTTGTCCTAATAGATAACAGTTCATGTCACCATGCATATAATTAACATTACCTCCAAAAGCAAAATAAACATAAAAATTATTAATTTCCTGAGGGACAAAAGTGAAATATTTATATATTTTGTATTTTCTTGTTTGTTGAGGCTTTATGAAATTTGGTCTTCTTTTTATACTTGAATCTGCAAGTATGAGATGTAAAATTTCCTGGAAGTACAGCAACAAGAAATTTAAAACATAGAAAGCTTTTGCATGGCAAAGGAAACCATTAACAAAACGGAAAGGAAACCTACCAAATGGGAAAAATACTTATAAATCATAACGTCTGACAAGGGGTCAGTATGAAAAACACATAAAGAACCCATACAACTTAACAATAGAAGAAAATCTGATTAAAAAATGGGCAGATCTGAATAGACACTTTTTCCAGAGAAGACATACAAATAGTCAACAAGTACATGAAAGTATGCTCAGCATCACTAATTATCAGGCAAATACAAATCAAAACTACAATGAGACATCATCTCATACTCGTTAGAACAGCTTTTATCAAAAAGACTAGCAATAAGTGCTAGAGAGGAGGTGGAGAAAAGGGAAGGAATGTGTACTGTTGGTGGGAATGTAAATTGGTGCAGATACTAAAATTAAGAATAGAATTAGCATATGACTCAGCAATTCCATTTCTGGGTATTTATCCAAAGGGATGAAAATGCTAACTTGAACCCCCATGTTCATTTCAGCATTATTTATAGTAGCCAAATATGGAAACAACCTAAGTGTCCATTGATGGATGAATGGATAAAGATGTTGTGGTATATATCTAAAATGGAATATTATTCAGCCATAAAAAGAAGGAAATCTGGCCACCTGCAACAATATAGATAGACCTTGAGTGCATAATGCTGAGTGAAATAAATCAGAGAAATACAAATACTGCATGATCTCATTTACATGTGGAGTCTAAAACAAAACAGAAAAGAGCTCACAGATAAAGAGAACAGATTGGTGGTTGCCCGAGGTGGGGAGCAAGGGAAGGGGTGGGCAAAATAAATGAACAGGGTCAAAGAGGACAAACTTTCAGTTACAAAATAAATAAGTCATGAGGGTGTAATGTACAGCATGGTGACTGTAGTTAATAATACTGGACTGCATATTTGAAAGCCGCTAAGAGACTAAATCTTAAAAGTTCTGATCATAAGAAAAGAAATTTTAGTAATTATGTATGGTGGTGGATGTTAACTAGACTCACCATGGTAATCATTTCACAAAGTATACAAATAATGAATCATCATATTGCACACCTGAAACTAATACAATGCTATATATCAATTATACCTAAATTTTTAAAGAGACATAAGTTTCTCCCCAACATTAAATTACAGACTTGTAGAAAGAAAATGTGCTGAGCAAAGACACCAAGAGTGTGTTTCCAGCTGAAAAGCTGACCTTTCTCACAAGGAAAGCTTCCCCATGCATAAGGGGCCTCTAGAACTACTTTAATTGGCTTCACTGGCCCCTTGTCTGACTGTCCCTGCCACACCTCTGCTCATCTTAACAGAAAGTAACAATAATAAGCTCTCCTCAAGGAAAGGAACTCCTATTATTCATGAATCTGGGTTCTTTTCTTTTTGTGCCCATCTAATACTTGCTCCTTGGAAGAAAAGCTATGACAAACCTAGACAGCATATTAAAAAGCAGAGACATTACTTTGCCAGCAAAGGTCCATATAGTCAAAGCTATGGTTTTTCCAGTAGTCTTGTATGGATGTGAGAGTTGGACCATAAGGAAAGCTGAGCACTGAAAAACTGATGATTTTGAACTGTGGTGTTGGAAAAGACTCTTGAGAGTCCCTTGGACTGCAAGGAGATCCAACCAGTCAATACTAAAGGAAATCAGTCCTGAATATTCATCGGAAGGACTGATGCTAAAGCTGAAACTACAGTACTTTGGCCACCTGACGTGAAGAACTGACGCATTGGAAAAGACCCCGATGCTGGGAAAGACTGAAGGCAGAAGGGGATGACAGAGGATGAGATGGTTGGATGGCATCACCAATTAGATGGACATGAGTAAGCTCCTGGATTTGGTGATGGACAGGGAAGCCTGGCATGCTGCAGTCCATGGGGTTGCAAAGAGTCAGACACGACTGAGCAATTGAACTGAACTGAACGCATGTACTTGTCAAAGGCCTAACACTTTTCACTCCTCATCAAGAGCCGAAACTCACCATTGTTTCATCCTTCTCCTCTATTTTTATTAGTGAAACTGAAAGTCACTCAGTTGTGTCTGACTCTTTGTGACCCCATGGACTATACAGTCCATGGAATTCTCCAGGCCAGAATACTGGAGTGGGTAGCCTTTCCCTTCTCCAGGGGATCTTTGCAATCCAATGATCAAACCCAGATCTCCCGCATTGCAGGCAGCAGCTTAGCCTCAAGGGAAGCACAAGAATACTGGATTGGGTGGCCTACCCCTTCTCCAGAGAATCTTCCAGACCCACAAATCAAACTGGGGTCTCCTTCTTTGCAGGCAGATTCTTTACCAACTGAGCTATTAGGGAAGCAGTAGATGTAGCGAAATACCCTTTTTATAAAAAGAAGAAGTAAAAAAATCTATTGAAATATTATCATTAAAAATAGAACTCCCATAAGATCCAGTGATTCTACTTCTGGGAATATATCCAGATGAAAACATTAACTCGAAAAGATACTGGAACCATGTTCATCGCAGCATTATTTGCAAGAGTCAAGACAAGGAAACAACCTATGTGTCCATGAATGGATGAATGGATAAAGAAGTGTGGCATGTATATACAATGGAACATCATTCAGTCATAAAAAGTAAGCAAATTCTACCATTTTTGACAATAGACCTTGAGGGCACTGTGCTAAGTGAACTAAGTCAGACAAAGGCAAATGCTGAATGATCTCACTTATATGTAGAATATATTAAAAAAATCAAAACAAACAAACAAAAAAACCTTCCAACCCTCACCCCCAACAAATTTATAGAAAAAAAAGAGGTCAGATTTGCAGTTACCAGAGGCTAGGGTTGGGGGAGGGGGGATTGAAGAAAGGTAATTGAAAGGTATAAACTTCTAGCTACCAGATTAGTTCAGTTCAGTTCAGCCTCCCAGTTGTGTCTGATTTTGTGCAACCCCATGGACTGCAGCATGCCAGGCCTCCCTGTCCATCACCAACTCCCAGAGCTTACTCAAACTCATGTCCATAGAATTGGTGATGCCATCCAACCATCTCATCCTCTGTCATCCTCTTTTCTTCCTTCCTTTAATCTTTCCCAGCATCAGGGTCTTTCCCAGTGAGTCAGTGCTTCACATCAGGTGGCGAAAGTACCTTGGTTTCAGCTTCAGCATCAGTCCTTCCAATGAATATTCAGGACTGATTTCCTTTAGTATTGACTGGTTGGATCTCCTTGCAGTCCAAGGGACTCTCAAGAGTCTTCTCCAACATCACAGTTCAAAAGCACCAAGTCTTCGCTGCTCAGTTTCTTATAGTCCAGCTCTCACATCCATACATGACTACTGGAAAAACCATAGCTTTGACTATATGGAGTCAAAGTAATCTCTGCTTTTCAATATGCTGACTAGGTTTGTCATAGCTTTTCTTCCAAGGAACAAGCATCTTTTTATTTCATGGCTGCAGTCACCATCTGCAATGATTTTGGAGCATAAAAAAAGTCTGTCACTGTTTCCCCATCTATTTACCATGACGTGATGGCACCAGATGCCATGATCTTAGTTTCTGAATGTTGAGTTTTAAGCCAACTTTTTCACTCTCCTCTTTCACTTTCATCAAGGGGCTCTTTAGTTCTTCTTTGCTTTCTGCCATAAGGGTGCTGTCATCTGTGTATCTGAGGTTATTGATATTTCTCCTAGCAATCTTGATTCCAGCTTGTGTTTCATTCAGCCCAGCATTTCGCATGATGTACTCTGCATAGAAGTTAAATAAACAGGGTGACAATATACAGCCTTGATGTACTCCTTTCTAATTTGGAAGCAGTCTGTTGTCCCATGTCCAGCTCTGTTACTTCTTGACCTGAATACAGGTTTCTTAGGAGGTAGGTGAGGTGGTCTGGTATTCCCATCTCTTTAAGAATTTTCCAGAGTTTGCTGTGATCCACACAGTCAAAGGCTTTTGACATAGTCAATGATGCAAATGTTTTGCTGGAACACTCTTGCTTTTTTGATGCTCCAACAGATGTTGGACCAGATAAATAAACACTAACGATGCAGTGTACAACCATGATGACCTTAGTCGACACTCCTACATGATTTATAGGAAAGTTGTTAAGAGAGTACATCTCAAGAGTTCTCACAGGGGGATACTTTTTCTTTTTACTGAGGTGAGGGATGTTAACTAAGCCTATTTTGGTAATCATTTCACAATATATGTAATATACGTAATTCAAACCATCACACTGTACACCTTAAACTTTTATAGTGATTATGTCAATTCAGTTCAGTTCAGTTCAGTCGCTCAGTCATGTCCGACTCTTTGTGACCCCATGTTCAATGCAGCACACCAGGCCTCCCTGTCCATCACCAACTCCCAGAGTTCACCCAAACTCATGTCCATCGAGTTGGTGGTGCCATCCAGCCATCTCATCCTCTGTCATCTACCGGGGTCCAGCCCCAGCAGGATCCAGGGACACCCTCAGGATGGACGGCATTGGCAAAAAGAGAGAGAGAGAAAGAAAGAAAGAATGACATGGGGAGACCAAGCTTCGGTGAGCAAGGCCCGTCACTTTATTTTCAGAGGGAGTCTTTATACCCTGAGTTGTACATTGAGCAAAGTGAAAAATGCAGAGTCATGCAGAGTCAGCTCAACATTCCATCAGTATTAACTTTTATCGATACCAGGTTTCTTCCTGCATACCATTTCATAAACAAGGGTCTTGTTTTTTGTACACTATCTTCTGGCTTGGAGGCCTGTTGACATTTTATGAACCGTTTTTGATAAAGGTTGGTCATCTAGAACACTTACTTTCCCTTGAAATGTTTTTTCTTAAATTCCTTAGCCTGCATCACCCTTAAAGAACAGAGTTACATTTTTATGGAGCAAAGGTTCAGTGGGTTACAGCAAAGAAAGAACTTATTAACTCAAAGTCTAATGTTGCTAATGCTAAGGCTACTACTTATTTTTTCTACCTCCTAACTATATGCACTCCCAGGAACACATGGATAAGGGATATGGGAACTTGGCAGCAAGCATTGGCTCAACAATGTTGCAAGAGTCTGAATAAACCTGCCAAGTAAGCTAGAATGCTAACAGGGGGTTTGAACTGAAATACTCCTTTCTTGCCCAGGAGATTTATCAACTAGAACCCTAAGTTGATTTTTTCCAGAGAAAGGTGGGTGGGGATAGCCCCCTGTTAATGTCAGAAGAGTTGGTGAAAGGCATAAAATAGTAAGACAGACAGATTCTGGTTTGGGGGTAGATGCTTGAGCAGATCCAGGGCGTCCCTTGAGTCCTGATCCACCTTGCTCGTCAGGTCTCTTCTGCATGACCTTGTCATGGGTGGGATTTTCCCAGGGAGTCCCTCGAGTCCTGAAGCCTTGCTTGTCAGGTCTCCTTCGCATGACCTTGTCATGGGTGGGATCTCCTGTGCTGGCTCCCGGCAGTCGTCCCCTTCTCCTCCTGCCCCCAATCCCTCCCAGCATCAGAGTCTTTTCCAGTGAGTCAACTCTTCGCATGAGGTGGCCAAAATACTGGAGTTTCAGCTTTAGCATCAGCCTTTCCAAAGAACATCCAGTACTGGTCTCCTTTAGAATGGACTGGTTGGATCTCCTTGCAGTCCAAGGGACTCTCAAGGGTCTTCTCCAACACCACAGTTCAAAAGCATCACTTCTTTGGCACTTAGCTTTCTTCATACTTCTCAATAAAACTGGACAAAAAAAATTTGGAATAAATTTTTCAAAAGGACTGCACTGAAAACTGCAAAGCACTGTCAAAAGAAAGACTTAAAGAAGACTTAAATAAACAGAAATGTATCCATATCACATATTCATGGGTCAGAAGATTGTTAAGATGGCCATATTCCCCAGAGTGATCTATGAGTTCAATGCACTGCCTATCAAAAGGTACCCTTTCCTGCAGGTGTTGAAAAACTGATCCTAAAATTCATATGGAAGTAAAAGCAACTTAAAGTAACTAAAGCTGTCTTAAAAAAAAGAACAAATAAATTGTAGGACTCAAACTTCCTGTTTTCAAAATTGACTGGTAATTGAGACATGGTGGTGCTGGCATAAAGAGAGACATATAGGTCAGCAGAATAGAAGAGTCCAAAAAGAAACCTTCACATTTATGGTTAACTTATTTTCATTAGGATACAAAGGCAATTTGAAGGGGGCAGGTCTTTATAAATGAATGTTGCCCAGACAACTGAATATCCATAAGCAAAAGAAAGAATCTAAATGCTTTCTTCACACTGCACATAAAAATGTGCACACACATTGCACACACAAAAAACTTAATAATAGAACTGGAGAAGAAAATGGAAATCTACTCCAGTATTCTTGCCAGGGAAATCCCATGTACAGAGGAGCCCGGTGGGCTACAGTCCATGATGTTGCAAAAGAGTTGGACATGACTTAGCAACTAAAAAACAACATAGAACTAACCTTAAGAGCTAAAGCTATAAAACTCTTAGAAGAAAACATAGGAATCAATATTCAAGACTTGAGTTAGGCAGTATCTTCTTAGATGCAACACCAAAAAGTACATGTAACAAAAGGAAATAAATAGATAAATTGGACTTGATCAATTAAAAGCTAGTACTACAAGTGATACCATCAAGAGAGTGAAAAGAGAGCCAATTGTATGCGAGAAATAATTACAAACCATACACCTGATAAGGGTCTGATATCTAGAATACATAAAGAAAACTTATAACATAATAAAAAGATAACCCAATTAATAAGTGAGCAGGGGATCTGAACAGACACTTCTCCAAAGAAGATATAAAAATGACCAATAAACACAAGAAAAGATTCTCAGTAGCCATTCAATTCAGTTCAGTTCAGTCACTCAATTGTGTCTGATTCTTTGCAACCCGATGAATTGCAGCACACCAGGCCTCCCTGTCCATCACTAAATCCTGGAATTCACTCAAACTCACATCCATCGATTTGGTGATGCCATCCAGCCATTTCATCCTCTGTCATCCCCTTCTCCTCCTGCCCCCAATCCCTCCCAGCATCAGAGTCTTTCCCAATGACTCAACTCT
>SJYQ01007425.1:48495-132883 GCA_006410935.1 Redunca redunca
AGTTCATGATCTGAGCCACAGTCAGCTCCCGGTCTTGTTTTTGCTGACTGTATAGAGCTTCTCCATCTTTGGCTGCAAAGAATATAATCAATCTGATTTCAGTGTTGACCATCTGGTGATGTCCATGTGTAGAATCTTCTCTTGTGTTGTTGGAAGAGGGTATTTGCTATGACCAGTGCGTTCTCTTGGCAAAATTCTATTAGCCTTTGCCCTGCTTCATTCCGCATTCCAAGGCCAAATTTGCCTGTTACTCCAGGTTTTTCTTGACTTCCTACTTTTGCATTCCAGTCCCCTATAATGAAAAGGACATCTGTTTTAGGTGTTAGTTCTAGAAGGTCTTGTAGGTCTTCATAGAACCGTTCAACTTCAGCTTCTTCAGCGTTACTGGTTGGGGCATAGACTTGGATTACTGTGATATTGAATGGTTTGCCTTGGAAACAAACAGAAATCATTCTGTCATTTTTTAGATTGCATCCAAGTACTGCATTTCGGACTCTTTTGTTGACCATGCATGGCTACTCCATATCTTCTAAGGGATTCCCGCCCGCAATAGTAGATATAATGGTCATCTGAGTTAAATTCACCCATTCCAGTCCATTTTAGTTCGCTGATTCCTAGCATGTCGATGTTCACTCTTGCCATCTCCTGTTTGACTACTTCCAATTTGCCTTGATTCATGGACCTAACATTTCAGGTTCCTATGCAATATTGCTCTTCACAGCATCAGACCTTGCTTCTATCGCCAGTCATATCCACAACTGGGTATTGTTTTTGCTTTGGCTCCATCCCTTCATTCTTTCTGGAGTTATTTCTCCATTGATCTCCAGTAGCATATTGGGCACCTACTGACCTGGGTGGGGAGTTCCCCTTTCAGTATCCTATCATTTTTCCTCTTCCTACTGTTCATGGGGTTCTCAAGACAAGAATACTGAAGTGGTTTGCCATTCCCTTCTCCAGTAAATGTTCTATTATACCCAAAACTCCGTTGCAAACAATCAACACAAAGATAGTTACATTTAAATTTAGGTGCATTAGAGACACATAATAGAAATAGGTACTAAATCTTAGGTCACAACATTTGGGTCTTCAGTTTAATTAATAGAAAACTATGACATTAAATGGTCTAAATTCCAGGTTTAAAATTCCACTAACCTATAAAGTACCGAAAACTTAAGAAACTCGACTTAATGTGCTAATCAACTCACATTTTGTTTTCTGCCAAACAAAGGTGTTCTTTGAGGAGCTGAATTTCAGATTCTTTTTCCTGAAGTGCTATCTGAGACTGATATTCTTTGTCTCTATTGGCCACCAGCAAAGCTTCTAGATTCTGCATGGAGATTCTCTCATTTGTCATCTGACTCCTGAGGAGTTCTATTTCAGAACGAGCAGAATCCAACTCATTCTCCATCTGCACAATGATAGAAAGATATCTATACTTATTCCCACTTGTTCACTTAACTCATGTATTATCAGAGACTCATAAAATTTCTGTTATGAACTGACAACCATGTTTAACTTCTAGATTTGAAATTGTGTCCTTCTTAGCAGATATATGCACACACACACAGTATCACTTCCCAACTCTCTGACAGTATCAGAAGGTTTGTTAATTTAAGAGTTATCAATCCCAAATGTCAAACAATTTCCATGTCCAGCTTTGAAATTTCTTATATTTTGGCAAGACTGACATGGTAGTATCTGTGACTACTGCTTTGTCCCGAGTTGGGTGAGTTACAAATGCCTAACTTCCTGATGGAATGTTATCATACTCCATGGTTAAGAAAGATAAGGAGTAATCACACATTCCCTCTCTTGTATGGTCTGATGGAACACTTCACTTTTTGAAGGTTATCTTGAGCCTAAAATATATTCTATAAGCCAAATGCTTCTCCAAAAGGAGGGAAACCAGACATCACTATTTAGAAAAAAAATTTTCTTTACATCATAATACACATTATAATAAATTATATATATATATTTAAAAATTTAATGTAAAACTCTGAGAAAAGAAACTTTAATAAAAATGAATTATTAGGAGAGGGGCAGGCAGGTAGGGTAAGAACTTTTTAGACTAGATTCAATTGAAAATGATGTCTGACCATAGCAAAAACAAACATATCTACAGTCATTATCAGTTCAGTTCAGTTCAGTAGCTCAGTCGGGTCTGACTCTTTGTGACCCCATGAAACGCAGCATGCCAGGCCTCCCTGTCCATCACCAACTCCCGGAGTTCACTCAGAATCGCGTCCATCGAGTCAGTGATGCCATCCAGCCATTATAAACAACCAAAATTTATGAGGAAAAACACCAGATGAAAATAAACTCAGTAAATAGTTAATATCTTACTAATAAAAGGAATATGAACTAATTCATGAGAAATATGAACTAATGATACGAACAGAAAATTTATAAAATATAGCTAGCTAATTAGTAAACATAGAGAATATCTTGTATTAATAATCAAAGAAACATAACTTAAAGGAAAATGGTATTTGTAATCCAGGATTTCTTCACCTTGACCATACTGATCTTTTGTGCTGGGTAATTGTTTGGTATAGGGAGCTGCCCTGTGCCTTACAGGATGCTGAGCGACATCCCTGGCCTCTACTTACTAGAGGTCTACAGCACCCCCCAACCCTGGTGTGACAATCAAAAATACCTCCAGACGTTGCTGAATATTCAGAGGAGAAAAACCTCTTTCAGTTGAACCAATGCTGCAGTTTATTAAATTGGCAAATGTCTTAATGTGTGTTGCTGCTGCTAAGTCGCTTCAGTCGTGTCCGACTCTGTACGACCCCATAGACGGCAGCCCACCAGGCTTCCCCGTCCCTGGGATTCTCCAGGCAACAACACTGGAGTGGGTTGCTATTTCCTTCTCCAATGCATGAAAGTGAAAAGTCAAAGTGAAGTCGTTCAGTTGTGTCCGATTCTTAGCGACCCCATGGACTGCAGCCCACCAGGCTCCTCCATCCATGAGATTTTCCAGGCAAGGGTACTGGAGTGGGGTGCCATTGCCTTACATTAAAATAGGCAATGCTGGCGGGGATACAAAATGGAGCATCACTTTTTTGGCAGCAGCTTCATTGGGATATAATTCACATACCATCCAACTCGCCCATTTAAATGGTACAAGTTGATGGTTTTTAGTATATTGCGTTGACCAAAAAGTCTGTTTGAGTTTTTCTGTAACACCTTATGGAAAAACTCAAACTCTTTGGCCAACACAGTATTAACAGAGCTATGTGATCATACTGCATTCTCACAGTTTATTGTTAGAACATTTTCATCATCCCAGAATGGAACCCAGTACACATTAGCAGTCACCCCCTTATCTCTGCCCCAGCACTAGCCCTGGGCAATAACTCATCTATTTTCTATGATCTGCTTTATTTTGAACATTGCACATAAATGGAAACATACTGTGTGTGTGTGTGTGTGGTCTTACATGACTGACTTCCTTCACTTAGTGTAATGTTTTCAAGAGTTCTCCATGTTTTAGCAGCTATCAATCCTTCATTACTGCTACTGCCAAATAATATTCCCTTGCATAGATGTAGGAATATTTGAGTTATTTACACTTCTTAGCAATTATTTATGAGGAATGCCGCTAAGGACAATTGTGTATCTGTTTTTACATGGAACTTCTTACAGAAGCCAACAAGACACATCGTTCTCGAATGCATCATATCCTCCTAACAAGCAGTAGGCTAATAAAATAAGGAGTTCAACACAGTGTGATAATAACAGAAATATAAACATAGCCAAAATGTGTTGATATTTCAATTATACTATGCAACTTTAACATACATCCTTTTAGGATTTAAGTCCCATCTATTTCTTCAGATGCATCTCAGTCACTTGTGCGTGCTACACTGGCCACTGCAAATGACTTACTGCTCACTCCAGAGTTTATTTATACCTCCATACCATTGCCTAAGCTATTCCCTCATTCCTTTTGAGTTCAGTAGTACACCCTTATGAACTCCTCTCTGACACCCATAGGCCAATGGGAATTTCCTCTCTGAAACCTTGAGTATTTCTTATTAGAATCACATTCACCCCAAATTACTTGTATGTGAATACCAGGAGGTCTTTGAGGGAGGGGGACTGTACCTTTTGAGCATTATATTCACATGGCAAGCATGATGGCAGCCGGCAGGCATCAGGCACACGGTAGATAAAATCAAGTGAATTGCAAATGAAAAGAACTCAGCCAAATAGTAAATTTAACTTAAAACAATATCATTAAAATTATAATTTAGCTAGATAAACCTCAACCTCGTGGTTCTTTGCTGGCTGCTATGTCACTGTGTTTTATCATTCTTTTGACTAAAAGTAAATGCAGAGCACACAAAGGAAGAGTCTCTGTTATGGTCTTGAATGGTTTGGAACACAACACAAATTAATATCCTGATTTTATTTTTAAAAATAAAATCTAAAGTTGAAAGACATACCTTTGCTGTAGCATTTTGTTTAAAAAAAAAGCTTGTTTTCCTAAAATAACAAAAATTGTACAGTGATAGCATTATTAAAAGAACCATTTAAAAATGTATGACGTACCATTTCTATCTCTTGATCTTTAGCAACCAGCTGTCGATTAAGAAGTTCTTTGCTTGAGTCAAGTTTAATGCAAAGTTCCCTTGTAGAAGACAAATCTGCAAGGGCAGACACTTTTTCAAACTGAACCTTCTGAAGCTCCTCTTCCATCTTTACAACAGACTTATGTAAAGTAGCAATCTGGGACTTGTAAGACCGTTCTGCATTTAAGTGCTGCAAGGACAAGTTATTATATACTTTTAACATGGGAAAAACCCACAACACGGAAAACAAAGCGAGGCAAATCTTTCAATGACAGTACTTTTAGATTACAAGGAACTTTCTCTCTCTCTCTCTCTTTTTTTTTCTTTGCCAAACAGCATGTGGGATCTTAATTCCCCAACCTGGGATCAAACCCGTACCTCCTGCAGTGGAAGCATGTAGACTTAACCATGGGACAGGGAATGGTAAAGGACATTCCATGAAGTGGTAAAGGACAGGGAAGTCCCTATAAAGAACTATAGTTGATATAGATGGTAAGAGCATGTACAAAACATTCTGGGAAAAATAAATTCTGGTTTCAAATTTTCATATACAAAATCCATGAGTAAAGTGGTCAGCTGATCATTCTTTTTAACGTACTGAGAAAACAACTTAGAAGTCTCAGCCCCAATATCTTTGTAGTTCTGTCTATATTTACCACAAGTTACAATTATTCTATAATGTAAATATTGTTGCTATTAAAGATAAAACATCAGCCACTGTTTCATTCACTATGCCTACTTTTCCATTCTTGAATGACATGCTGATATGGATCATAATATCATAAAATGAGGACTGATAACTCTCTAACACTTACTAATACCTCTGAGGGAAATAGACTGGGTAACTATAAATTAAGGATATATCCATATTATAAAAAATGAGAGCATGTTTTAAACATTATAATATGAGATTCAAGTTATATAAATGCTTTCAAATATTCAAGATAATTTTTCCCCTTTTGTTCAGAAAAAGTTCTTATGTAAGTGCACTGCCACCTACAGAGAAGTATTTGCTATTATATGAGGCTAAGAGAACTAAGAGGCAAGCAAAGAAATTTTTCTGCTTTTATAAGCGTTTTCACAATTACAACACACAAAAAATTGCTCCTGGAATAAGTTATTTGGCCAAAATACACCCCTTTCTCCTTTCTTTCCTTCCTCACTCATACAATTACTTACACATTCTTCAAACAAGCTTCTATCCATCCATCCACCCTACTCATCCACCTATCCATCCATTCCATACATACTTCTTATGTATATTCTATGTTTCAACAATGTGCCTAGATGCATAGCCAATGGTAATGATCTTTGTTCCATGAGGCTTCCAGACTATGGGGGAATCACGGTCAATAAAATAATCATAAAGATGAATATGTAGATACAGATTAGGCAAACATTTCTAGAGAAAAAAAACTATAACACAGGGAAGTGACCTAGACTGAGAGGAGCAGGGAAGTCAAGAAAGCCTTCTCTGAGTCAATGATATTTGAACTGAGATCTGAAAAGCAAATGGATACACAATGTGTGAGGGGAAGGTGGCTTTTCAAATTGGAGGATGCCAAATGTGAAGCAAGAGCAGAGAGAAGGTTTCTATGTTTCGAGCTCAGAGACCACAGAAAAGACTGAAAAGAGACACAGTTGAAAACATATACAACTTATAAAACAGAGCCTGGTAACCCAGGTATCAACAAAATTTAGGTCTTTACCTCCCCTGAAAGATCTTACAGAGGAGGTTATTGTGATCAGTTTTATGTTTTGAAAAGACTGTATGGAATGTTTCAGGTTCTAGTAAAATTGCTGATTAAGCTAAGAGGAAAATCTGGATAAAATAGAATAAAAAATTATTTTTGCAATTTATAGCTGAACTTGTAGGTAAGAAAGAGAAATTCTCACATGCCAAAAACAAAGCAAATGAGTCAAGGTCAGCTGGTAACAAATGTGCCAAAGCTAGGGACAAAGTTTGAGCCTGTGAAAGTGAAAAGTTCTTAATGAACACCCTGATGGTTCATTGTTTAGTTGCTAAGTCGTGGCCGACTCTGCGACCCCATGGACTATAGCACACCAGGCTTTCCTGTCCTTTATCATCTCCTGGAGTTTGCTCAGATTCATGTCCATTGAGTTGGTGATGCTATCTAACCATCTCATCTTCTGCCACCGTCTTCTCCTTTTGCCTTCAACCTTTCCCAGCATCAGGGTCTTTTCCAATGAATCAGCTCTTTGCATTAGGTGGCCCAAGTATTGGAGCTTCAGCATCAGTCCTTCCAATGAATATTCAGGTTTGATTGCCTTGAGGATTGACTGGTTTGATCTCTTTGCAGTCCAAGGGACTCTCAAGAGTCTTCTCCAGCACAACAGTTTGAAAGCATCAATTTGTTAGCACTCAGCCTTCTTTATGGTCCACATCTCACATCCATACATGACTATGGGAAAAACCATAGCTTTGATCATTCAGACCTTTGTTGGAAAAGTGATGTCTTTGCTTTTTAATGTGCTGTCTAGATTTGTCACAGTTTTCCTTCCAAGGAGCAAGTGTCTTTGAATTTCATGGCTGTAGTCACTGTTCACAGCGATTTTGGAACTAAATAAAATAAAATCTGCCATTGTTTCCATTTCCCCCCCCTCTATTTGTCATGAAGTGATGGGACCGGATGCCATGATTGCAGTTTTTTTTGTTGAGTTTTAAATCAGCTTTTTCACGCTCCTCTTTTACCCTCATTAAGAAACTCTTTAGTGTAGAACACCCTGGACTGGGCATTTAATAGAGAATCTGGAAGGGTCACACCTTAGGGTGAGGCTAAACTAGTCTTACAGGAAAGGCTACTTAAGATCTGCCCTACCAAAGCTTAAAAACAATCTTAAAAGTATTAGTTAATATTCAAGTAATTTAAGAGCCTGCCAAAACAAATCTAACACTCTCTAAAGGAAGACAACAAAATTTAACATTCAACAAAGTAAAATCCACAATGTCCAGCATTCAGTTTAAAAAAATATATATCAGACATGTAAAGATACAGGAAAAGTGATCCACAAGCATCAAAATTAGTTGACGTAAACAGATGGAAAATGACAAAAGATGGTATTAGCAGACAAGGGCCTTAAAACAGCTATTATCTAGACAAGAGGGATTAACAGGGTCTGAATTACCCTGTTGCCAAAAACAACTAGAAAAATGAACAAAACATAGGAGGGAAAAATCTGTTTTCAGACAACAGATAAAAGGTAGCATAGAACTATGATCTCTGGGAAGGAAAACAAATAAGGCAAACCAGATACCCCACGTCCAAGGTCAGGAGCGGCAGCTGTGCTTCGCTGGACCAGCCATGTGGAGATACCCCACGTCCAAGGTCAGTGAAATCCCAGTAAGATAGTAAGCGCTGGAGTGGCTGTGAGGAAATACCCCACAGCCAAGGGCAAAGGAAAAGCCCCAGCAAGATGGTAGGAGGGGCGAATTCACGTTTAGAATCAAACCCCAGTCCCACCAGTGACACTCAGAGGGCTCGAACAAATCTTGTGCACACCAGGACCCAGGGGCTCCATAGAGACTGAGACAGAACTGTGTCTGAGTATCTCCCGTGGAGGGACGGGTCAGTGGCGGTCTGCTGTAGGGACAGGGGCACTGGATGCCACAGACTTGGGTATGGCATAAGCCCTCTTGGAGGAAGTCGCCATTAACCCCACTACAGAGCTCTAGAACTTACACAGGACTGGGAAATAGACTCTTGGAGGCCATAACAGAACCTTGTGCACCAGGACCCAGGAGAAAAGAGCAGTGACCCCACAGGAGACTGTCCTGGACTTGCCTGTGGGTCAAGAGTCTCCAGTGGAGGCATGGGTCGGTGATGGCCTGCTGCAGGGTTGGGGGCACTGAGTGTAGCAGTGCACGCATGGGATCTTTTGAGGGAGGTCACCATTATCTTCATTACCTCCACCATAGTTTGAAAGTGAAGTCGCTCAGTCGTGGACTGTAGCCCGCCAGGCTCCTCTGTCCATGGAATTCTCCAGGCAAGAATACTGGAGTGGGTTGCCATTTCCTTCTCCAGGGGATCTTCCCAACCCAGGGATCGAACCTGGGTCTCCTGCATTGCAGTCAGATGCTTTCCCCAGGTAAATAGCAGGGAGGGAACACAGCTCCACCCATCAACAGAAAATTGGATTAAAGATTTACTGGCCCCATCCATCAGAACAAGACCCAGTTTCCCCCTCAGTTAGGGTCTCCCATCAGGAAGCTTCCATAAGCCTTTTATCCTTCTCCATCAGAGGGAAGACAGACTGAAAACCACAGTCACAGAAAATGAACCAATCTAATCACATGGACCACAGCCTTGTCTAACTCAATGAAACTATGAGCCATGCCTTGTAGGGCCATCTAAGACGGGAGTTCTGACAAAACGTGGTCCACTGGAGAAGGCAATGACAAACCATTTCAGTATTCTTGTCTTGAGAATCCCATGAACAGTAGGAAAAGGCAAAAAGATAGGACACTGAAAGATGAACTCCCCAGGTTGGTAGATGCCCAATATGCTACTGGAGACCAGTGGAGAAATAACTCCAGAAAGAATAAAGAGATGGAGCCAAAGCAAAAACAACACCCAGTTATGGACATGACTGGTGATGGAAGCAAGGTCCCATGCTATAAAGAGCAATATTGCATAGGAACCTGGAATGTTAGGTCCATGAGTCAAGGCAAATTGGAAGTGGTCAAACAGGAGATGGCAAGAGTGAATGTCAACATTTTAGGAATCAGCAAAATAAACTGGACTGCAATGGGTGAATTTAACTCAGATGACCATTACGTCTACTACTGCAGGCAGGAATCCCTTAGAAGACATGGAGTAGCCATCATAGTCAACAAGAGAGTCTGAAATGCAGTACTTGGATGCAATCTCAAAAACGATAGAATGATCTCTGTTCGTTTCCAAGGCAAACCATTCAATATCATGGTAATCCAAGTCTATGCCCTGAAGAGTAACACTGAAGACGCTGAAGTTGAGCGGTTCTATGAAGACCTACAAGACCTTCTAGAACTAACACCTAAAACAGATGTCCTTTTCATTATAGGGGACTGAAATGCAAAAGTAGGAAGTCAAGAAACACCTGGAGTAACAGGCAAATTTGGCCTTGGAGTACAGAATGAAGCAGGGCAAAGGTTAGTAGGGCTTTGCCAAGAGAACGCACTGGTCAAAGCAAACAACCTCTTCCAACAACACAAGAGAAGACTCTAGACATAGACATCACCAGATGGTCAACACTGAAATCAGATTAATTATATTCTTTGCAGCCAAAAATGGAGAAGCTCTACAGTCAGAAAAAACAAGACCAGGAGCTGATTGTGGCTCAGATCATGATCTCCTAATTGCCAAATTCAGACTTAAACTGAAGAAAGTAGGGAAAACCACTAGACCATTCAGGTATGACCTATATTAAATCCCTAACGATTATACAGTGGAAGTGACAAATAGATTCAAGGGACTTCAGGAGATTCATGATACTGTACAGGAGACAGGGAGCAAAACCATCCCCAAGAAAAAGAAATGCAAAAAAGCAAAATGGCTGTCTGAGGAGGCCTTACAAATAGCTGTGAAAAAGAAGAAAAGCAAAAATCAAAGGACAAAAGGAAAGATACAAGCATCTGAATGCAGAGTTCCAAAGAATGACAAGGAGAGATAAAAAAGCCTTCCTCAGTGATCAGTGAAAAGAAATAGAGGAAAACAATAGAATGGGGAACACTAGAGATCTCTTCAAGAAAATTAGAGATACCAAGGGAATGTTTCATGCAAAGAGGGGCTCAATAAAGGACAGAAATGATATGGACCTAACAGAAGCAGAAGATATTAAGAAGAGGTGGCAAGACTAGAAGAACGGTACAAAAAAGATTTTCATGACCCAGATCATCACGATGGTGTGATCCCTCACCTAGAGCCAGACATCCTGGAATGTGATGTAAGTGGGCCTTAGGAAGCATCAGTACGGACAAAGCTAGTGGAGGTGATGGAATTCCAGTTGAGCCATTTCAAGTCCTAAAAGATGATGCTGTGAAAGTGCTGCACTCAATAAGCCAGCAAATTTGGAAAACTCAGCAGAGGCCACAGGACTGGAAAAGGTCAGTTTTCCAATCCTAAAGAAAGGCAGGGGGGGGAATTCTGGGAAGATGGCGGAGGATTAGGACGAAGAGATTACTTTCTCCCTCACAAATTCCTCAAAAAAACATTTCAACGTCGAGCAAACTCCACAAAACAACTTCTGAATGCTGGCAGAGGACATCAAGCACCCAGAAAAGCAGATCACTGCCTTCAAAAACAGGTAGGGAAAAAATATAAAAGACGAAAAAAGAGACAAAAGAGGTGGGGAGGGAGCTCCGTCCCGGATAGGGAAGGCCGACCCAGGAAAGGAACTTTAAGAAGAGAGGTTTCCAAACACCAGGAAACACTCTCCCTGCCGAGTCTGTGGCGAGCCCTGGAAGCACAGAGGGCATCATAACAGGAACGATACATAAATGAATAATTAAAACCGACAGATTACAAGCCCAACAGTGACTTCCCCAGCGGAAAAGCAGCACATAAACCTGCACCCGCCACTAGCAAGTGGGGGTGGGGCAGGGACACGTGCGCGAGGTGCAGTCTGCACAGCTTTGTAAGAATCGGGTAGGAAAGCCCGGCAAGTAACCAGAACGAACTAACTTGGGCTAGTAAACCAGACTGGGGGATAGCTAACCACACGAAAAGCTCGAACATAGGACACCACCAGGACTGCGCACAGAACAAAGGACAGAACGGAAGTAGCTGGCTGCAGACCATCCCCCGCCAGGGACAGGCAGCCAGAGCCGTAAGGGCTGGAAAGGGGCAATCGCAGCCCCGGAGAGTCTTTCCCAGCCAAACGGCAAGCAGACTTCTTTACTAAAACTTCTGGGGGTGCTGGTCAGCGGTACACCCAGNGTTGGACAAGAGAACACATTTGGAAACAGAACCTAATGTATATTTTGTACTCCATGAAATCAGACATAAGATGCCAGTTGCTATTACCAGGTATTTCAGGAGGACAGGGTTAGAGCCATGAAATAAAGCTATCTAGAAAACACAGAGAAATAAAAAGGCAATCATGCACAAAAACAACTCATCAAACTAAGTACTTTAAATACAACGCCAACAAACTAAATACTTTTTCAGATAAAAATTTAACAAATCATTTCATTTAGTTAAAAGTAAAAACTATCACTAACCTGCAACGTCTTGTTTTGTCACAATGGGCATTGCAATAAATTAGGGTTTCTCACACTTGGCACTATTGACATTTGTGGCGGATAACTCTCAGTTGGGCTGGGCTATCTTCTACATTGTGGGATGGTGACCACATCCATGGCCTCTACCCACTGGTAGCACCCCTTAGGGGATGACACTCAAAAATTATACCAGGTATTTTCAAGTGTTCCCAGTGGGGCAGTGGGGTGAAATTACCTGCTGTTGAGAACACGGCTAGAAATGGATGACTGCAAAGACAATCAGTTCTTTCTCAAAATTTGTGACACAGGATTTTAAAACTGTATACCCAGGGGTGTTCATTCATTAAACGGCAGGATTAGCAAGATAAGCATTTGGGAAAAATAAATGGATTAATCACGGTGTCTATTTCCTATGGAAAAGGCTCACTGAGTAACTGGAGAAAAACTAGAGCCTTTAAAAAATTAAAAAAAAAAAGTTTACAGCCATTATCCAACAGACAGTAAGGCAGTGAACCAGTTGCTTTGTGGGTAGAAAGCAAGGATTCTACAGGTTCCTCCATGCAGCGGATGCCTCTGACAGTCACTGGGGGCTGATCCTACCTTCCTTAATGAGGTATTCAATGCGTGTTGCCCCCACTTCCCTCTCACCCTCCTCCACATACCACCCTCCCCAACTCTAGACTCACTCCACACACTTCTCCCTTTCTCTCCTACAACTAAACTCTGCAGAGCCTTCTCCTGCAGAACCGCAACACCACTGAGAGCTTGTGGGCTGGGGTCCCAGCTGCAGCTGGCTAGATAACCGGGCATCCTTAGCAGACACAGATGGCCTGGAGGGGTGGCCGGGGGGCTGGCAAGCTGAGATCCGACAGCAGTTTGCTACTCTGTAGTAGTATTCAGCTGGCTGGTCCCCTCCAGGGCACCTTCTTGCTTCCTTTCTCCCTAATTAGGCAGCTAAGAAGCTGGCCTCCAGCTTGCAGAGCCAAGCAGGTATCCGATCAGACACAACTAGATAAACCAAGATTAAAAAGCAATCTGAGAAACCCCTGCTTCCTTACCTGTAGGGCAAACTCCTCCCAGCACTCATGGCCTTTCCCCTCATCAAGATTTAATGTAATTTCATAAAGAAAAGTTTAAGAAATACCACACACAGAAAGTTCCCCTAAAAGTAACCCCTGACGACACAACTTGATCCATCCCTCTTCCTGGTTCTTCTCTCGGTGGGACCCCCGCTAGGTACCGAAGTCACCACCGTGGCGTCCAGCCTGGATGGTTCAGGGTTGGCCCATGTCTGCTGCATATCAGACTCCACTCACTTTTAAATAATTTTGTTTTTTGTTTTTTGGTACCAGAAAGGAGAAGTTGTAGCAGCCAGAGGAGAGGGAGGAAGAAAACAAAACAACCAAACCAACAAAACAGGATTGTCGCTCAAGGCGCCTCAGGTACTCGTTATTAATTCTACTGGATAAGCACTGATAAATAAAGACAGTTATTCCTCATCCAGGCCACGTTCTTTTGTTAGGAGTCATCATACAGAGGGTTGTTGTAGTTTCCCCAGGACCCGTAGTCGTGGTCGTCCAAGAGCCTTCCGTAGGAGGAATGCCTGGTGGGAAGGAGAAGAGGCTGTGGTTATTTGGAGAAGGTGCCCATGTTGTGGACAGCCCCATGCCCTGGGGCCCGAAGGGGAAGGGAAGATGTGATTCTTTACAGGACAAACTCTTGGCAGCAGATCCATCAAGCAGGGAGGCCCTAGTCTGCAAACGCCCTGTAAGTTATGACTGACCCACTGGAAGCCCTCCTGGGACCTTCTGTTGAGATCTGCTGGGCCCTTGTCTCTCTCATTGACCTCTGGTGATGGAGAAGGAAGAGACTCCATTTCCAAGGCTACTTAATAAGAAATAAGGGGAAAGTAACGGTTGCATTCCTGGCATTTAGGCTTAGGTTCTGGACTTCATTTTCCCTGAAATAATAATGACAGAACCAGACCCACTGATACTCTCACCACCCCCCTGAACTTCATATAATGTTTTATCATCATCTACAGAGTTTTTCTATGTTCCATGGTCACGTGAGCCTCAAAATAAAGCCGTGGTCCAGTATTGCTTATCCTTACTTCTTTGATGAGGAAAATAGGGCTCAGAGATGTTAACGGACACACCCAAAGTCACCCAACTGAGCTATGAGTTGAGCCCCTACTTCTGGGATCTGAGCCCAGTGCTCTGTGCTCAGTTTCTTAGAATTTGATTAGCACCTGAGTTCAGCTTCCCTGGTGGCTCAGAGGTTAAAGCGTCTGCCTCCAATGAGGGAGACCCAGGTTCGATTCCTGGGTCAGGAAAATCCCCTGGAGAAGGAAATGGTACCCCAGTCCAGTATGAGAATCCCATGGACAGAGGAGCCTGGCAGGCTACAGTCCACGGGGTCGCAAAGAGTCGGAGACGACTGAGCGACTTTACTTCACTTCATGCACTTATCAGGCTTTGCTGGGTCATCCCAGGAACCTGTTCCACAATTATTGTTTCTAAAAGATGCTGAAATCAGATTGTTATCATTCTTCCATTTAAAACCATTGAGCAGCTCCTCATTCCACACAGAGTAAAAGCCAAAGTCACCACGGTAGTTTGCAAAGCCCTACAGGGTCTGGCTCCTGTTATTACCTCTCTGAGCACATCAGCTACTTGCCAGTGACTCTTGCTCTTTCTGCTCACGCCTGACACACCTGCTTCAGGGCCTTTGCACTTACTGTTCCCTCATCTTGGAACATTTTTCCTCCAGATTTCCACACAGTTCTTTTCATCTCCTTCAAGTCTGCACAAATGTTACCTTCTCAAGGCAGCCTTCCTTAAAAAATCAATTTAAACTTGCAACTCCCATCCCAAAGGACTCCCTGCTTAATTTTACTTGTAGTACTCATCACCTTCTAACATACCATATAATTTACTTATTTATACTGTTATTGCCTCTCTCCTCTAATTAAACTTCATGTATGGATTATTTGCCTGATTTGTTCTTAACTCTAATTCCAGCACCTAGAAGAGTAAATCCTCAACAAATAGTAAGTCCTCAATAAATGTTTATGGAAGAAACAGTGACTGGGAAAAAAAATCCTGAAAATTGAATCTGTTTACAAGATGGGAGCTTCCTGGAAAGGATTATGGCATTTTAAGACTAAAACTAATGAGAGGATTGAGAGAATATTACAAAATGAGACTCTGGTGCCTCTGAGATTCAGGCTAGCTTGTGAATTTTTACACCTTGTGTCTGGAAATCAGGAATGCTATATATATAGTACAGACAAACATACCCCCCTAATTTCTTTCTCACCTAAATATGACAATTAAACAAAATGAAAATACAACACAAGAGGCACAAAAAGCATTTGTTATATACTTCTCTCTATTGATAAAATAATTGCTGTCACTCTCCTAAACTTACTTATTTCTGTCAGGTATTTGAGAAGAGATGATCTTGAAAAGAACCAGATTGTTGATGTGTTGGCTTCAGTCTCTTAGCTTTCAAGATTCTGATTTCTGTCCTGAAGGCTGGCTCAGTGGACTCAATCCATATACCTGAAAAATCCACAGTGTACTTTGTTTTCCCTAAAGGTGCATGCTCATCTCTGGGGGTGTGAGAAGGAAAGAGATCACAAATAACACACCACTGATCGACTGATTGGCAGGAATAGGGGAGGTTAGTGTTGAACACTCCATCCACACTGAACACCTTCAATTCCAATCAAAGCCTTTAATTGGATGGTTGAGAAATGGAAGCTATGGAGTGAATAAGTAAAACCCTAAGGATTACGAGACTGGTGCATCCTGATTCTTTGTGCTCTCAAGGACAGTAGCCTGCCCCCCTGACTCTTCTGTCAATGAGATTTCTCAGGCAAGAATACTGGAGTGGGTTGCCATTTCCTCCTCCAGGGGATCTTCCTGACCCAGGGATTCAGCCTGCATCTCCTACATTGGCAGGTGGATTCTTTACCACTGAGTCTCCAGGGAAGCCCTTATAAGATTGGCGCTGTGGCTAAATTTCAGCATGATTTACTGTGGCAAGTCTGGCCAACAAGTACCCAATAAACACACTCTCTTATTGATAGAATTCTCCTGCCTCAGCTTTGCATGGTAATTTAACTTCTCACAGCATTTTTATATCGATCATATAATTTTATTCTCATAAAATATCAGTTGGACCTATAGATGTACATCCTAGACTATATTTTTAACCCCATATTTCTTCATATATGAACTGGAGAAAAACATTGCATTAGAATTTTTGGGTGGATTAAATGAGATAATGCATATAAAAGACCTGGAACATAGTAAAGGCACAATAAATATTGGCCAACATTGCTTTTCAATTTTTATTATAATGAAACATATAGGAACTCATGGTAGATTTACAAAGAATAAAAAAGTTTACTGAGTGAAAAGTGAACCTCCTTCACTTTCACCAGGAACTCCTGAAACTATGCCACAGGCATGGTTATAAAACCAGCTTCTTATAATTAAATGAAATTATTACCATGCTGGAGTCGGGTTAGAGGATTAAAAAATCTTCTGGGCATCAGGTCTTACTGCTTGTGGTTATTTCAGGCAAGACTATTTGATTAGAGCTATACTTGAACCTCTTGTGTTGTAAGAAATGTCTACTACTACTACTACTACTACTACACACACACACACACACACACACGTAAAATAATGGAAAAAGATGGAGCTTTCATTTTTCTTTGTCTTCTCATTTGAATGAACTGTGAATTGAACAAATTACTGATAAATGAGGAAAGCAACGTAGGAGATAGAGATAAAATGGATTTGGGAATGTACTGAACCTGTAGCAGTGTAGCTGCTTAGTCGTGTCTGACTCTTGCGACCCCATGGACTGTAGCCTGTCAGGTTCTTCTGTCCATAGGACTCTCCAGGCAAGAATGCTGGAGTGGGTATCTATGTCCTTCTCTAGGGGATCTTCCTGACCCACGGATCAAACCCAGGTCTCCTGCATTGCAAACAGATACTCTACCACCTGAGCCACCAGAGAAGCCCCACCGAACCCAAAGGGCATGTTTTAGTATGAGCCTAAACAAGAATTGGGTGAGCTGGAATTCAAGCCAGGTTTGTAAATTCTGTAATGCTGCAGAAAGAGGAAGACAAACACATCATTTTGTGTGTGTGTTTGTGTGTGTGTGCATGTCTGTGAGATAAGTAGAGAATCCTTAATGATCACTTTCAACTAGCTTTCCAGGTCAGAACTTCTTAAATCATGACATGTTTTAGATGGAAATGGGGGACTTTTCCAGATTGGCATTTGTGGAGTCTGAAGTGGTGAAAAAGCTCCCACTCTCAAGATTAGGAAGATGGGGCTTAGCTCCAGGGATCTGAAAGGCTGTTTCTATGATGTCATGGGAGGGCTGCTACTAAAACTAAGGTCAGTTGGCTCTGTACTGCAAGGCGGCTGATCTAATTTCAATCTGAAGAGCCCGCTGTATGAATGACATCATCGTCAGGTCAAGGCAGTTTTGTTTACTCCATTGCTTCATAAAGACCGGCAGGCAGCCAGCACAGCTAAGGTTTCCATTTGCTATGTATTGGCTGCCTTAGATGGTAAACCTCCCGGGGGGCAGATTATGACTTACTTTGCTTCTAATTTTCTGAATGTCTGATATGTTGCTCTTAACACAATGATACTTTTATAAATACTTAATGATCACTGCTTAGATCCAGTGTACCATATAAACAGGACACAGAGAAAATACACAGTTTCCTTGGTCAATACCAGCAGGGATTAGTATGTGCCCAGTCACTTAGTCGCATCCAACTCTGCGACTGTAACCTGCCAGGCTCTTCTGTCCATGGAATTTTCCTGGCAAGAATACTAGAGTGGGTTGCCATTTCCTCCTCCAGGGGATCTTCCTGACCCAGAGATTGAACCCACATTTCCCGTGTCTCCTGCATTGAGGGGGATTCTTTACTGCTGGGATTAGTATGGCCTGCGGTAATTAGCACATATACGAAATCTAGAAAAATGGTACTGATAAACCTATTTTAGCAGGGCAGGAATAGAGACTTTAGCAGATGCAGACATAGAGACTGTGGACACAGAGGTGGGGGAGGGTGTGGGGAGGAGAGGGGGTATCGAATTGAGACAGTAGAACTGACATATATCGTATCTTATTTTGTCCCCTTGGGTTCTGTTTTTAGCTAAACCATCTGATATAGTAGAACAACATTGTCAAGAAGCATAGTGTCATTGATTTACAGGGGCTGTGAGCTCATGCTGAATGCTTTAAAGCCATGTCATTGCATAGGAGAAATTCTAATTTTCTTTCCTCTTTACACACTATTGTGTGTAAAGCAGAAAGCTAGTGTATAGCATAGGGAGCTCAGCTCAGTGCTCTGTGATGACTTAGAGGGATGGGATGGGGGGCAGGGTGAGAGGGAGGCTCAAGAGGAAGGGGATGTATGTATGCATATAGCTGATTCAGTTTGTTGTGCAGCAGAAATCAATACAATATTGTAAAGCAATTATACTCCAAAAAAAAAAGAAACACAGA
The DNA here is from genome assembly GCA_006410935.1 of Redunca redunca. NCBI lineage: Eukaryota > Metazoa > Chordata > Mammalia > Artiodactyla > Bovidae > Redunca > Redunca redunca. The sequence goes on from SJYQ01007425.1 coordinate 66,845, forward strand.
GGGCCAAAGCTACAGTTTTGACCTTAAAGATTAGAAGAGGAAAGAAAATTAGAATTTCTCCTATGCAATGACATGGCTTTAAAGCATTCAGCATGAGCTCACAGCCCCTGTAAATCAATGACACTATGCTTCTTGTCATTGTTGTTCTACTGTATCAGATGGTTTAGTTAGCTAAAAACAGAACCCAAGGGGACAAAATGGGATATGATTTATGTGAAGCTCTTGCCTCATTGCTTTCTCCTCAAGTGGTTTTGCTCTAACAAAGCAGCAGTCCCCACTCCCTCTCCCCTCGCCCCAATTGGCCAGTGATGCCTTCTTGGTAACAACTGGTAAATGTAGTGGTGATGCTTCTGGTTTGAAGCCTTTCCCACAACTGTGAAAACATACCTATTTTAAGATAGCTATAGCATCAATACTTAATGGAACTCAATGGTCTTTGAAAATGAATGAGGTGTTTACCTTTATTCTTTGTCGAGACAAACATATTTTAGAAAACACCTTCTCCTTTATGAGGGTCAGCTCCAGGTCTCCAACAAGTCTACAACTCTGCTTATTACTATTCCTCCTAAGGTCCTCTTGTCCCTAGTTAAGTGTATCTTGCCATTCAATCATTGGGGCTTATTACATGCTAAAAAGGAGAGTTATAAATATGAATAAGATATGGCTTAGTGCTGGGAAAACATAACTGAACTTGCAGCTCATTAGTCATTAGCCATTAAGCCTTAGACTCGCATCATCCATTAGCAAAGCCAGTTTTGTGTAGCTGTCACTGTCTCCGTTATTTATGTCTGTGGCTTTTTTTTTTTTTTTTTTTCCTGATTCTCATTTCCCTGCCTGGCTTCTTTCACTTATTCACTGAAAAGTTACCATTGATCAAGCCTTATTCTGGGGCCTTATTCTGGGCTATTCTAGTGAACTAAGAGACAGAAATTCCTGTCCTAAGGGAGCTTACATTCCAGTGGGAGCATCCCGTAGAAGAAATGAAGTAACTCTCATGGTTAACAAAAGAGTCCAAAAGGCAGTACTTGGGTGCAATCTCAAAAATTATAGAATGATCTTGGTTCCTTTCCAAGGCAAACCATTCAACATCACAATAATCCAAGTCTTTGTCCCAACCACTGATGCTGAAGAAGCTGAAGTTGACCAGTTCTATGAAGACCTACAAAACCTTCTAGAACTAACACCAAAAATGATGTCCTTTTCATCATAAAGGATTGGAATGCAAAAGTAGGAAGTCAAGAGATACTTGGAAAAACAGGAAAATTTGGCCTTGCAGTACAAAATGAAGCAGGGCAAAGGCTAACAGAGATTCATCAAGATAACATGCTGGGCATAGAAAACACGCTCTTCCAAAAACATAAGTGATGACTCTACACATAGACATCACCAAATGGTCAATACAGAAATCAGATTAATTATATTTGTAGCTGAAAATAGAGAAAGTCTATACAGTCAGCAAAAATAGGACTGGGAGCTGAGAGCCACACTGTTTTGCTACATAAAACTCACTCAGATCATGAACTCTGTTGTAAAATTCAGACTTAAATTGAAGAAAGGAGGAAAAACCACTCAGCCATTCAAATATGACCTAAATCAAATCCTTATGATTATACAATGGAGGTGATGGACAGATTTAAGGGATTACATCTGATAGACTGAGTGCCTGAAGAACCATGGACAGATGGTCAGAACATTGTACAGGAGGCAGTCACCAAAATCATCCCAAAGAAAAATAAATGCAAGAAAGCAAAGTCGTTGTCTGAGGAGGCTTGCAAATAGCTGAGGAAAGAATATAGCATTTAAAGAATATAGTTCAGTTCCAGAATATAGCAAGGAGAGATAAGAAAGTCTTCTGAAATGAACAATACAAAGAAATAGAGGGAAACAACAGAATGGGAAAGACTAGAGATCTCTTCAAGAAAATTGGAGAGATCAAGGGAATGTTCATGCAAAGATCCTTTACTGGATAGAAATACTATGGACCTAATAGGAACAGAAGAAATTAAGAACAGGTGGCAAGTATACACAGAATAACTGCACAAAAAAGATCTTAATGACCCGCAAAATCATGATAATGTGATAACTCACCTAAAGCCAGACATTCTGGACCTTAGGAAATAGGCCTTAGGAAGCATTACTAGGAACAAAGCTAGTGGAGGTGATGGAATTCCAACTGAGCTATTTAAAATCCTAAAAGATGATGCAGTTAAACTGCTGCACTCAATATGTCAGCGCATTTGGAAAACTCAGTAGTTGCCACAGGACTAGAAAAGGTCAGTTTTTGTTCTAATCCCATAGAAGGGGAATGCCAAAGAATGTTCAAACTACTGTGCCATTGTGCTCATTTCACATGCTAGCAAGGTTTTGCTAAAAATCCTTCTAGGTAGGCTTCAGCAGTATGTGAACTGAGAACTTCCAGATATACAAGCTGGGTTTAGAAAAGGCAGAGTAACCAGAGATCAAATTGCCAACATTCACCGGGTCATTGAGAAAGCAAGGGAATTCCAGAAAAACATCTACTTTATTGACTATGCTAAAGCTTTTGACTGTGTGGATTGCAGCAAACTGTAGAAAATTCTTAAAGAGATGGGAATACCAGACCACCTTACTGTCTCCTGGAAACCTGTATGTGGGTCAAGAAGCAACAGTTAGAACTAGACATAGAACAACTGACTGATTCAAAACTGGGGAAGGAGTACAACAAGGCTGTAGATTGTCACCCTTTTTATTTAACTTCTTTGCAGAATACATAATGCAAAATGCCAGGCTGGATGACTCACAAGCTGGAATAAAGACTGCTGGGATAAATATCAACAACCTCAGATAAGCAGATGATACCACTCTAATGGTAGAAAGTGAAGAGGAACTAAACAGCCTCTTGATGAAAGTGAAAGAGGAGAGTGAAAAAGTTGGCTTGAAACTCAACATTAAAAAAACTAAGATCATGGCATCCTGTCCCATCACTTCATGGCAAATAGATGGGGAAAAAATGGAAACAGTGACAGATTTTACCTTATTGGGCTCCAAAATCACTGTGGAGGAGTCTGCAACCATGAAATTAAATGATATTTACTCCTTGGAAAGAAAGCTATGACAAACCTAGACAGCATTTTAAAATACAGAGACATTACTTTGCCAACAGAGGTCCATATGTTCAGTTCAGTCGCTCAGTCATGTCTGACTTGTTGTGACCCCATGGACTGCAGCACTCCAGGCCTCCCTGTCCATCACCAACTCCCAGAGTTTACTCAAACCCATGTCCATTGAGTTGGTGATGCCACCCAACCATCTCATCCTCTGTCATCCCCTTCTCCTGCCTTCAATCTTTCCCAGCATCAGGGTCTTTTCAAATGAGTCAGCCCTTCACATGAGGTGGCCAAAGTACTGCAGTTTCAGCTTCAACATCAGTCCTTCCAATGAACACCCAGGACTGATCTCCTTTAGGATGGACTGGTTGGATCTCCTTGCAGTCCAAGGGACTCTCAAGAGTCTTCTCCAACACTACAGTTCAAAAGCATCAACTCTTTGGCACTCAGCTTGCTTTATAGTCTAACTCACATCCATACATGACTACTGGAAAGACCTTGACTAGCCTCGACTAGATGGACCTTTGTTGGCAAAGTAATATCTTTGCTTTTTAATATGCTATCTAGGTTGGTCATAGCTTTCCTTCCAAGGAGCAAGCATCTTTTAATTTCATGGCTGCAGTCACCATCTGCAGTGATTTTGGAGCCCCCCAAATAGTCTGTCACTGTTTGCATTGTTTCCCCATCTATCTGCCATGAAGTGATAAGACCAGATGCCATGATCTTCATGTTCTGAATGTTGAGTTTCAAGCCAACTTTTTCACTCTCCTCTTTGACTTTCATCAAGAGGCTCTTTAGTTCTTCTTCACTCTCTGCCATAAGGGTAGTGTCATCTGTATATCATGAGGTGATTGATATTTCTCCCAATCTTGATTCCAGCTTGTGCTTCTTCCAGCCCAGCGTTTCTCATGATGTACTCTGCATATAATGTAAATAAGCAGGGTGACAATACACAGCCTTGATGTAGTCCTTTTCTGTTTGGAACCAGTCTGTTGTTCCATGTCCAGTTCTAACTGTTGCTTCCTGACCTGCATACAGATTTCTCAGGAGGCAGGTCAGGTGGTCTATTTCCATCTCTTGAAGAATTTCCCACAGTTTCTTGTGATCCACACAGTCAAAGGCTTTGGCATAGTCAATAAAGCAGAAATAGATGTTTTTCTGGAACTCTCTTGCTTTTTTTGATGATCCAACAGATGTTGGCAATTTGATCTCTGGTTCCTGTACTTTTTCTTAACCCAGCTTGAACATCTGGAAGTTCATGGTTCACGTACTGCTGAAGACTAGCTTGGAGAATTTTAAGCATTACTTTGCTAGTGTGTGAGATGAGTGCAATTATGCAATAGTTTGAGCAGTCTTTGGCATTGCCTTTCTTTGGGATTGAAATGAAAACTGGCCTTTTCCAGTCCTGTGGCCACTGCTGAGTTTTCCAAATTTGCTGCTATATTGAGTGCTGCACTTTCACAGCATCATCATTTGAAATAGCTCAACTGGAATTCTATCACCTCCACTAGCTTTGTTCATAGTGATGTTTCCTAGGGCCCACTTGACTTTGCATTCCAGGATGTCTGGCTCTAGGTGAGTGATCACACCATCGTGATTATCTGGGTTATGAAGATCTTTTTGTGTAGTTCTTCTGTGTATTCTTGCCACGTCTTCTGAATATCTTCTGCTTCTGTTAGGTCCATACCATTTCTGTCCTTTATTGTGCCCATCTTTACATGAAATGTTCCCTTGGTATCTCTAATTTTCTTGAAGAGATCTCTAGTCTTCCCCATTCTATTGTTTTCCTCTATTTCTTTGCACTGATCACTGAGGAAGGCTTTCTTATCTCTCCTTGCTATTCTTTGGAACTCTGCATTCAAATGGGTGTATCTTGCCTTTTCTTCTTTGCCTTTTGCTTCTCTTCTTTTCACAACTATTTGTAAGGCCTCCTCAGACAACCATATATACACTACCATGTGCAAAATAGATAGCTAGTGGGAAGCTGCTGTAAAGGGCAGGGATCTCTGCTCCATGCTCTGTGATGACCCAGAGGGGTGGGGGTGGGTGTCCAAGAGAGAGGGAATATATGTATACATATAGCTGACTCACTTAGTTGTACAGCAGAAACTAACACAACATTATAAAGCAATTATGCTCGAATTAAAAAAAAAGTGAACCAAACACCTCTAGTCATGGATCAGGATGTTCAAAAAAACAAAGGTGTGAAACAATAGAAGATTATGCCCAGGAAACTTTAGAGCCCAGTGTTTCTAGAGTGTTGGGAGGTGAAAGTAGGGTAGGGTTACTTAAAGTCTCATCCTCGGACCAGCAGCTTTGGTATCACCCGTGAACTGTTGAGAGCTGCCAGTGTACGGGCCCCACCCTGACACAGAGAGTCAGACCCTAAGGAGCTGAGACCCAGGAAACTGTGTTTTCAATAAGCTTGCCCATTGGCTCTCATGCACATTGAAATTTGAGAACCACTGAATTCGAGAGTCAAGTCAACTAGACCTATAGAACGCCAAAAGCTGGCCTGAAAAGACCAGTGTGTAGCAAACAAACCCCAGATCTTAGACAGCATGATTGACTCCTCGTGGGTCTGCTTTTTAAACCTAATAAGAGCCAGGAGCCAGCTGTAGAAAATGTCATCACCAGAAGACTTAAAGTAAAACAGGTTACTTCTAACCAGATGTCTTAGAAGCCAGGTCCTGTTGTGTCTACAGATCAAGATCCCAGTTATTTTTGTGACGGGAACAGCCCATGTTGTCTGTCTGGGTTACCAGCACACCTAATTACAGCAGCATCTGCAGCACTCTAACAGATACGGTCTCCTGCCTAGGAGATTATCCCGTGGCTGAACAGTTTTGAGCCAATTTAAACAAAAACAAGACCGACTTACCTCATTCTTCAATCATCACTAATTAAAGACACCCTTCTGCTAGAGGCAGGCAGGGCTTTTGCTTTCTTTTAAAGTTGCAGACAAGCCCTGGAATAAAGACTTCGCAGAGATAGTTTCTATTAATGCATGCAGCACGAGGATGCCACTTCACAGGCGTTTAGACAAAGCACAGCTGAAATTACCAGGATGGAACATGGAAGTCTTCACATCAACATGTGATTAGAAAACTGAGCTGCTGTGTCATCTTCCTCCTCCTCTCCTCTCTGCTCTCCTTTGCATCCCTGATGCCTAGAGAATGGGGCTGTTGGTGACTACCATTTTACTTAGCGACTAAGCAGGAAGCATGTGATGACAATTAGAACGATGACAGTATCGACCCTACCATGGCCCTCACTTCAACCCTGGGACCTGAATGTTTATCTCTATCATAATTTAATCCTCATAACAAGCCCGAGTTAGGTATTCGTGTTCTAGTCCCATTTCATAAGGGAGGAAACTGAGCACAGAGTGTTTAGTACATTTGCCTTAGAGTCTGTGTTCTTAACCACCATGTAATACAGTCTTTCCAGGTTGCCTACATTCATTCCTTCATTTCCTCTGCAAGACAACCTTGAAAGATAGGTGTTATCAGCTCTATTTTTTCAGGTAAGGAAATGAAGGGTCAGGGAGATTATAATTTGCCCAAGGCCACCTAAATAGTAAGTAGGAGGGTCAGGATCCAACCCGATTGCAAAGCTCATGTTCCTCCCTCCAGTCCATACTCCTGCCAGCTACAATGCATGGGCTGATACTAGCAAAGAGTGTTGGAAGGTTCTGGGCTGTTCATTTTTATTAGCTGCATCTAAACATGGCTTAGGTTACAGAGAGATGAGGTCCTCCAGACAGGAGAAAATGTGACAAAACTAGGGGTCACAGATCCCTAAAGAGCGGAGTGTGAAAACGGATGGCTGATCAGTTTACCCAACATCTTCAGAAGGAGTTAGAATTTGACAAAGAGGTGAAACTCTCAAGCCACTGTTTCGCAGAGCTCTCCAGGAGGAGGAGGCGGAGGCCCTTTTTCTGGTGATGAGGCTGCCCTTTCAAACAGACTCTTCTTCCGAATTGGCCCGGACATTGGCTGGGCCAGGCTATAGCCCAGGCCAGATGCTAATGGCTCCCTCAAAGGTGTGATTTCAGTCACTTGCCGCTCTGGCCAAGTGAGCTGAAAAACCACAGACAACATACTTCTTGTCATTTTACTGTTCTCAGAAATCTGGGACAATAGGAATGGAAGAAATTTCCATCCAAGGCCAAACTTAACCTTAGGTACGCATACACATAAACACGCACACGCGTGTATGCACATTTGACAACTGAGCCAAATGTATTTCTGATGAATGATTAGTGCGTGCTAAGTCGCTTCAGTTGTGTCCAACCCTTTGTGACCCTATGGACAGTGGCCCACAAGGCTCCTCTATCTGTGCGATTCTCCAGACAAGAATACTAGAGTGGGTTGCCATTTCCTCCGCCAGGGGTTCTTCCTGGCCCAGTGATCGAACCTGTGTCTCCCGCATTGACAGGCAGGTTCTTTACTGCTGGTGCCACCTAAGCCTCTTAATGATTAGTGGAGCTTTCCAAGAATCTGGCAGAGTAACACTTGAAGGGGTTTTAGCACAGCCTTAAGATTTATGAGTGCTATTAACCTCCTTATGTTATCATTTTTCCAAAATAATTAACATAGCAGCACAAAGGGGTTTTCCTTAGGGGGTTTCCAAACAGGGATCTGATCACTTTACCCATCCTTAAGTTTGTAGTGCCAAAAATAATGAACAATCTTATACTCATACCACTGGGGGCCTTTCTACATTAAGAGGAGGATCTACACTATGGGGAAGAGGAACAACGACTAGTTCATTTCAGTCATTCACTGAATTTATTATGTGGAGAAAGCCTGGAGAAAAAAGTATATTTTAAATTTTTAAAATAAAAGGTTATACAATTTTAATCAGCACTCATTAGAACCAATTTTAATGGCCCGCTAACTAACCTTTCCAAGCCCACTAAGTTCTGAGATGGCAGAACTGTGTCTTATCACTGATATGACCCCAGGGTTTAAAAGAGTGCCTGGCACACGGTTAATGCTCAGTAACTATCTATGGAGCAACCATCTTACTGGGGTTCCTTCCAGCTGACCACTTTGATGATGGCGGTGATGGTGTGAGAACTATGTACTTGGGAGGCAGTGTCCATCTTCCTCCAAATGATGCCATCAAATAGTTAAAGCTACTGTCCTCATCTTCAAGGGGCTTCCCTGGTGGCTCAGTTGGTAAAGAATCTGCCTGCAATGCAGGAGACCCAGGTTTGATCCCTGGGTTGGGAAGATCCCCTGGGGAAGGGAACGGCTATCCACTCCGGTATTCTTGCCTAGAGAATCCCACGAACAGAGGAGCCTGGCAGGCTACAGTCCCTGGGGTTGCAAGAGTCAGATATGGCTTAGTGACTAAACCAGCACATCATCTTAGAGGGGAAGGATGTCAAGGTTAGTGAATCTCTGTTACATGCCACGGTGATGGTATTAATAGAACCTGCTAGAAAATGTGAGGACTGGGACAGAAACTGACATCCCCCTGATCCCCAGTGGGTCTCAATTCTTAGTCACTGTTTTAGTCTGCCTGTCTGTGGCCACTGGAAGGCTTCAGGTGGTGAACTTGAATTCTTGCCTGGGGTCAAGAGCAACAGTCCTGAGGTTATTTCAACATTATTCTTGTGTGGAGAGAGGGAAGTGTTTCTATTTTGTACCACAGTCCGTGTGGGTGTTCCTTTTGGTGACCTAGCCCTTTGGAACTCACAATTGGTGAGTTGTTTAGTTGCTAAGTCTGTCCTACTCTTTGTGACCCTATGGACTGTTGCCCGCCAGGATCCTCAGTCCATGGGATTTCCTAGGCAAGAATACTGGAGTGCGTTTCCATTTCCTCCTCCAGGGGATCTTCTCAGACCGGGGATCAAAGCCATGTCTCCTGCTTTGGCAGGCAGATTCTTTACCACTGAGTGACTCTTTTCATAAGAGACAGGCTATTTTAAAACCCAAAATATAAGAAAATCTCAGGGGGAAAAAAACCCAATTTTGTAGGAAACACTATACCATCCTTGTATTTTCAACATTTTGATTTAGAAGCAGTGAGAACCTCCTTTCAGGCTGGGTACACTCCTCCACAGCAGTGTTCAGAGCATCAGTTTTTAGGAACCACCAAGCCACCCCACCCCCGCCACCTCCCCCATTTCAATGGTAAGACAAGGTGGGTTCAGGAGGCATGTGACTTTCTCAGGATGATGATGTGATTTAAGGGCAGAGGACCAAGGCCCCAGTCTCCTGACTCTGGGTTCATTCTCCTCCCATTACATCATCATGCTGTATATTCTTGCTGATTTCTTCTGCTTTGCCAGCTTTCAGATACCGTCCCATCTATTCCTGTCCAGGGTGCAAGCCGCTGGCCATTTTCACTTCCCTGCCAAGATTTCTGAGAGCTAAGACACTTATCAAGAAACAAGGACTCAGCAAAACAGCGCTCAGCCTGGAGCCTGAGAAATTGGAATTCCATTCTTTATGAAGAAGAAGAGGAAGGTGTGTCTTACCTGATCTTCAGATACGCTGCAAATCCAAACACCAGTAACACCACAGAAATGACCGTCACCGTGATGGCGGCGATGCTGCCTGGGAAAGAGCAAAGCACAGCAAGAAGATGAAGGAAGGGTGTTCGTTTCAGATCGTTCTGCAACAAACCCCAGGGGATTCATTCTGTTATCAAAACACTTCTCAGGTTAGGCTAAGTTGAGTAAATGGCCACTATTTATTAAGACCTTCTGGGTGACCTGGAGTTCAGAAAACAGGCCACAGTAATATGTGATTATCTTTTTAAGAATACCACCAATCCGTTGCCACTGCTGCTGCTGTTTGCAGGCAAAGTGGATTTAAAATCTCCTGAAGTCCCATTTTCTTCTTTAGTACATGTTAGCTTGTCTTTCTAGCACTCGCAAGATATTGGAAGAGCTAGGATGCTTAATCAAAGATCATGACAAGATGATGCAATTGATGTTTTAATAAACCAGAGCCACACAGCTATGTCAGTGTCCAGTTCAAAAGGGTCATCTTGGTAGGAAATGTGCTAATTTTAATGATGCCATCAAATCAAAGCATTAAAAAAAACCCCACAGCTTTCATTCTTGGTAAATCTGATTTTGTAGAGGTTAAAGTCAAGTTTGATATATAAAATAAGGTCAAGTCTGTTAGGTAACACTATTTTTTTGTTTGTAGAAATAGCCAGGTACAATTATAAAGTAACATGAATGTTTTATTGTGTAGTTTAGAATCTGGCTCCAAAGGCAACTATTAGGGCAACTTAAAAAAAACAAAACAAAACAAAACCCTTTGAGCATGTAACCTTATGAGAATAACCACATTGCTTCCACAGATGACTACTTTGGAGCACACCATGCTTTTTGTGTGAGCTGTGGCTAATAATGAATATATTTCAGATTTATTTCACCTCAGAAATGCAAGAATCAATTGGGCTCTTGTCTCTTAGTTAAAGTGACTTTTTGTTAAAAGTGACTAAAATTGTTATTAGGGTCCCCATTTACTATTTCAGGCCACTGAGAAATTATTTTCTACTTGAACAAATGAATGGGACTCTTACACACATTGGGAAGAGCTTCAGATTTAGAAGATGTAGAGTCAAGTGTGGTTCTGTCGTTATTAGCTGTCTAAATGCGGGCTATTAACCCTGTTGACTCATACACTGTTCACCTGCTATATACACCTTTATATACAGAAAGAAGAGCTGTTCTACTTGTCTGCATAATTTTAAGAAAATTAAATGAGATGCCCTATGCACCAAGCTGGTGCTAGTGGTAAAGAGCCCGCCCGCCAATGGAGGAGATGCAAGAGACGTGGGTTCAATCCCTGGGTCAGGAATATCCCCTGGAGGACGGCATGGCTCCAGTATAATCCACTCCAGTATTCTTGCCTGGAGAATTCCATGGACAGAGAAGCCTGGTGGGCTACAGTCCATAGGGTCACAAAAAGTTGGACACAACTGCATGTACCCACATGCACCAAGCTAAAGCCCTATCCAGACATGACTTCCTGGACCAGTGCCCATCTTTTATGGATCCATCAAGGTGATGGATCTGCCCCACATTTTTGGAGATATACCATTTGTAGATTATTTTGCCACTTCTCCGTCTATTTTTCCCTCTATGAATGGCTTTTGTGTATTGTGCTTCTCATTAGTCATTCCACCAAAGGAATTAGAGAAGAGCTAAGAAACAAATCAGTTTACACATGAACTCTTTAGTAACTCCCCCAAGGTTTGGGTGAAAGAAGGCTACATCCATGCCCCTACTGGTTATAATTTCTAAAAGGCCAAGGAGGAATTGCTAACATCGAGACCAAGACCAGACCTTGACTCGTCTACACAGACTGACACTGTGCACCATTTCAGAGCTCCCACACCCTGAACACTCACACACCCATCTCTTTGCTACTAGAGTTGTTTAGAGCCAGATTGGCATAATTATCAATATATTTCTCACTCCCCATTTACTACTATCAAAATATGATTATGGCACCAAACATTCAAATAAGCAGACTAGATCAAGCAGAGAAAATTCAAGATCAGATCCCTTTATGGAAAACCTCTACTCCTATTTTGAAAGGTGGCACTTAGGTTCCTGGTCTTCAAACTGTGCTGAAATTAGAACAATTCAAAGTTCACTGAAGCCTCTTAACAGCTGTTTTAAGAGCTTGAGAAATGAGGATTATTACTGCACAATAAAATAATGGGGGTATTTCAGAATTTAAAAAGATACACTGATTGCAATTAGGAGCAGTTTTGAAAACTGACCTTTGAATTTAATCTCCTCCTTTCAAAAAATGGGAGAAGAGAAAGAATATAGTTGATTTCTCTGTGAGACCCTTCTTTGTTGCCCCAGGATATGTTTAATATAGGAAACCATAGGTTTGACCTTTCCCAAAGTTTCTTCCCTAACTCTAGGCTGTTGGATCTTCTCCAGCTCTGTGATTTACTGGATTTTTTTTTATATACCACCTCTTATTGAAGATAAAACAGGCAGTTCCCACTGTACAGCAAAATGAATCAGCCATACATAAATGTATATGCCCTCCCTTTTGGACTTCCTTCCCATTCCCGTCACCACAGTACATTAAGCAGAGCTCCCTGTTATACAGTGCGTTCTCATTAGCTGTCTATTTTATACATAGTATCAATAGTGCATATACATCAGTCCCAGTCTCCCAATTCATGCCACCCCCCGCCCCTTTCTTCCTACATTTATTCTCTACATTGTAAAGCAACCACACTCCAATAAAAAGTAATTTAAAACAACTTAATGGAGATTCCACAAAGCTTTGGTTTATGTGAATTATATTTATTGCACTTGTCATAATAGAAATTCAAACTGAATTTTTCATTTAAAATACTAAACCTAAAAAAAATACCAGCAGTTCCCCAACTCATGTCGCCATTGTTTTTTTTAATACAGCGAGTGGTAGAATGACTCACTTCTCTGGTGGCTATCTGGCCCTTTAGACAAGTCTTCAAATAAGGCTCTTCAAGGCCACCCTTCTTGGTCATAAAGGACAGCTCACGTGACCAAAGCTGGAATCAACAGGTGATGTCCTCTTATGAGCCCTTGAGGGCACCTGAACAAAAGGGCATTTCTGAGGGTTCTTATTGCCCCAAAGGAGAATGAAACATATGAGGTAAAATAGACTACACTTAAATATTTGGGCCACTTTATTAACTATTCTGCTACCCAGCTCGTCTCAGAGGATGCCACTGTCGGGGCAAGGGTCTTCCGGAACTGGAAGGCTTTCATCAGGCCCCTGTCCTGGGACGTCTCACGTCCTGAGCTTCCTCTTACCTCCATGGCAGCTGCCGCCACCAGAAGCTGCTGAGAAGCCCCTCCTGGGAAGTTTCACACCTTAGGATATCGCAGTCAGAGCATCTGAGGGGGTTGCTGAGCCAAAATGAGCCCAACTGTATATAGTAACTGAAAAGGCTGGATTTCCTCCTTGCGAAAACAAATGCCATTCCCCCCTGAGTTCTGGTTAAAGTAAGCTGGAATTTCCCTTCACTTGCTACTCTTTCTTCTTTTGAGGTGGAAGGGCAGGGCGAGAAAAAAACGAGGAGGGTGTGATGGAGCAGAAGCAGCTCTGGAGGCATCTCTGAAGGCTGAGGCTTCTCAGAGGGGTTTCGTATTTCCCCCACTTTGGTAACAACACAGGATAAAAAACCAGAACAGGCTAAAGAATAATCTATTCTATACTTGCAGTGGTTACTTAGGTCTGGCACTGGGCCGAGAAACTTACAGCTCACATCTCATTTAATTCTCTTTATGAGGTGAGGACAAGGAGTCCCATTTGACAGATGAGCAGTCAAGGCTCAGAGAGATTTAAGAACTTGATTCAGATCTTACAAGCTGGCAAATCATTAAGCTAACATTTGAACCCAGGACGATTTCCTGGGATTTGCCTGTTTAATCATTAATATACTGGTTACATTTCCACCCTTTTTTTTTCAGCTTGGCCAACTCCTACGCTTTCCTTATGACAACTACACATCAGCCCTTCTGGGAAGCTTTCCTGACACCCCCGAGCAAGTTGAAGTGCTGTTGTATGTCTTCAGTTCTTTGTACCTGCTTCTCTTAAACACTCTGTATTGTGTTTACAACTTTACCCAGACAGATTCTGCACATTCATCCTGCATCTCTTCTGCCACCTCCCTGAATTCTCAGCACCAGGCAGTTTCTAGCCCACTGTGGGTGTTTAATTAATTTTTTAAAATGTTGATAATTAAATGTAATATTGACAAAGGAAAAAGATAACTGGCAGTTTTTGAGCCCAATAACTGTGCTGAGAAAGTTTTTGAGCAGCAGTCTCCCCACCCATCCATCCTGGAACCTTGTGCTCCAGGTCTCTTCTGAGAGCCTACTCCTATGACTCTACAGCCGTGGTCCAGCCACCCCAGCATGTATTTGTGAGTCCCCATGGATGACTGAGCAGGAAGAGTTATTTTAGAAATATCTGCCTGAATAGAATCTGATTATATCCTTGAAATAGCCAAAGCAAAATCCCAGAAAGCCATGCTCCTGGTCAGACTTTGAGCAGACTACCGAAGGATAGGGCTTTCCTGGAGGGCATCACTTGCCTTATTTGACTCTGTCCTGTGCCTGTGAAGTCCTGGAATAAACTATGGCATCATTTTAAGGGCTCTCTCTCCCAACACCTGCCTCTTTTTATTATAATCCAGCTAGGGAGAAGGCAATGGCACCCCACTCCAGTACTCTTGCCTGGAGAATCCCATGGACGGAGGAGCCTGGTAGGCTGCAGCCATGGGGTCGTGAAGAGTCGGACACGACTGAGCGACTTCACTTTCAGCTTCACTTTCATGCATTGGAGAAGGAAATGGCAACCCAGTCCAGTGTTCTTTCCTAGAGAATCCCAGGGACGGGGGATCCTGGTGGGCTGCCATCTATGGGGTCACACAGAGTCGGACACGACTGAAGTGACTTAGCAGCAGCAGCCGTCCTTTGCAGACACAGGGAGTCCTGCACACTCAGAAGGAGCTCTGTCCAGCCTACTTCCCTGTCACTTGTCCTAAAGGTGCTCTCCTGTCTTCCTGGGCTTAGGAATATTCCCAAACCTCAGATGTCCTCATCTGAGGGGGCTCTTCTCACTGAGGGGGTTTCTTTATTTCCCCCACTTTAAACATGAAAGAAACAGTTCATCTGACCTCTTGGCAGGGTACCTGCAAATCATATCCAGAAATGAGAATATTAGGATGTGATGGCATGAACTCAAATGACCTCTGAAAGAAAGAGCTTTCCTAGGGTCCTCCAAAAAGTTGCAATTGCTCTGAGAGAGCCAGGGAGCAAAGGAGATGACAGTGGGATGCTTCCAGTGTGACAAAAGAAGGTGTGTCTTGCTGCTATTGGTGGATGACTCCTGAACTACGTTCTCCTTGGCAATTCATCGTTAACTTGTTTAGAATGCATGTGTAAGTGCTTTGATCAGGATCTTGGGTATGAGTGTGTGTGTCTGATCTATTCTGAGAAGTCTTTCACAAACCTCTTGACTGTTTTTCAGTGTTTTTGATCTTTTCTTTCCTTTTCCTGGTCTAGAGAATAGGTAAGAAATGAACAAAAGGAGTGGGTGGCCACTTCAGAGTGTATGGTGGATCCTTCAGTAAAGCCACCAGGAGGAAAGGAACATTCTGTCTCAGATGAATTCTTCTTGAAAAGAACATGTCTGCCCACTAGCTGGAGGATGAAAGCAGGCAGCTGGTAAGGAAAGGAACTGGAGGGCTGACCTCTGGGTGTGCCCAAATCTCCCTTTATTGCACTAGGGAAGGGCTGTCCCCTCTTTACAGTAACAGTCTCACGTCACAACTCCTTCCTCCAAACAAAAAGGGTAACAGTAATAAACAACAAGAATACAAATTACAACAACCGACACTTACTCTGTGCCAGGAGTGCTCTATAAGCGTCACATATTTCGATTCAAGCAATCCTCACGAGAACTCTGAGAGGTGGGTCCTCTTGTTATCTCCATTTTACAGATAAGGAAACTGACGCACAGAGAAGTTAAGGGCCCAGAGCCCAAGGTTGGTAATTAGAGGGACTGGGATACAGGCTCTGGTTCCCGAGTCCACACTATTACCTGCTGGGTTCTCCTGCCATCTGGACCCTAGTATCAGATCCCAAAGTGAAATAGAAAGTGTTAGTTACTCAGTCAAGTCTGACTGTTTGTGACCCCATGGACTGTAGCCCACCAGCCTCCTCTGCCTATGAGATTTCCCAAGAAAGAATACTGGAGCGGATTGCCATTTCCTTGTCCAGAGGATATTCCCAACCCAGCGATCCAACTCAAGTCTCCTGCATTGCAGGAGAAGCACATTAGATCCGAGTCCACTTGCAGATAAAAATCTGCTGCTCTGGCCTATTCTCTGTCTGCCTTCTGTTGGCTGTCTAGGAATCAGGGCCCAACTCTGGGCCATGTGGGAGTTTGGGTCCTCATATGGGTCCTGGTGGAGATGCACTGAAGCTCAATGATTCTGGTTAATGGGGAGAAAGACCAGTCAGGAGCACACACCAGTCAGAACACAGCCCAAGAAGGGCCAGGTCATTAGTTTCTAGCGTGTGCTGTGGTCCAGAACTCTACTGGGAGTGTCACCTAAAGCTTACACTGTAGAATAGGCAACACCACAGGGTAGGTGGGGGCTGCGATTTGCTTTGGTAGTGTGCCTGGGGGTGTGTGCATGCATGCATGTGTGTGTAGGTTGTGATATGGGGGAGAAAACGTGAAAAAAAAAATCTCCATTTTTGGACACCGTAATCTAGGCGGATCCTAATTTTACATTATTGAAGTTTGCTTTGACTTCTGGCCTTGAGTTCTGCTAGGATTTTACCCCTGTGTTTCTTCCTACTCTATCCCATACTAGAGGAAATGAAGCTTATCTCCCTCTGACCTGAAACCAATCCCACAAGCTACAAACCAATCTCCTGACGGAGCTCCCCGGGCTTCTCTTGGGCTATGATGGTGCCGGTAGAAAGATGCAACAGGCAGGGATCTGAGGTTTCACCACCCAGTGGTGGAGACAAGAGTCCGGGGACCTCACAGGGGAATGCAGCATGGGATGGACAAACAGGGGGGTACTTAAAGTGGGAGGTGGGTGGCAGCAAACTCTGTATTTCTGCCTCTGACTTGGGGGAGGATGTGTATCTCCAACAGCAGGTGTAGGGCAGAGGTGGGAGTGAAACTGTTCTCTAAAGGGTGGGCAGGACTGGGACAGACAGTATTGAAGGTTTGAGGCAAGAACCAGCTGGATGGAGACGGACACCTAATATTTCAGGTCTGAAGGATTAGCACTGAGTTTGGAGACAGAGGGCTTCCCTGGTGGCTCAGATGGTAAAGAATCTGCCTGCAATGAGGGATAGCTGGGTTCAGTCCCTGGGTTGGGAAGATCCCCTGGAGAAGGGAATGGCAACTCACTCCAGGATTCTTGCCTGGAGAATTCCATGGACAGAGGAACCTGGTGGGCTACAGTCCATGGGGTCGCAAAGAGTTAGACACAATTGAGCGACTACACTTTTACTTTGAAGATAGAAGCACCTCAACCAGTGTCCTCACCTGAAAACTGGGATAATCCCTGTCCTTTCCACCTCGTGGGGCTATTGGTAAGGTCACATGGGAGGATGTGCTTTGCACAGGAGCATGAATGAAGGGGACCATTGTGAGCCTGGTCCCTTCACATTAAGGGTTAGGAGACTGAGATATTGAGGGAATGGAGGAGAGAGGTATCTTACCCAAGGTCACACAACTTAAAGAGGTGACAAAACTAAGGCTGCAGTCAGCATAAGTGGGTGTGATGGAAATGAAAAGGGACCATGGAGTGGCTAGGCACTCAGGACCAGACTGTGGAGAATTCTGAAAGCCAGATGTGCAGTCTGGACTCCACAGTGGAGAGGGTGGGAACCATGGGAGTGCTCTGGCCAGAGGCAGGATTCTCAAGAATCTTTCCAGCTTTGTCTTGCAAATCACCCCCAGTGATGTCTGCTCATCTTGAACCCTCCTTTTCTAGATGTTGGATCTTTCCCTTTGTATGGCACAAGTCCTCGGACTTATTCTAGTCTATAACGAATGGTGACCGGTGTAGCTGTGGGTAGGTATGCTTATACATCTGAGATAAAGACGTGTGAAATACACAGCTAGACTCATAGCTTTCCGTGAACATGTTCTGCAAACTCTCTGCACTGAAAGTCCCTTAAAAGCTAAGGATACCAAGTGTACTTCTTCATTTGTTTAGACCCAAAGTAAGTAACTCATAAAAGAACTGACTCTTCTAAAGTGTAGTTATTTGTTAAACTGAACTTTGTAAGTAGTTATGATACAAATTAAAACTCCCTTATAAGGCATAGAGCTTGCATGCAAATATGCCACAGAATTGTTTTTAATTAGCACAATCTAAGTTTGTCTCAGTGCTCTCCGCTGCACCGTTCCTCTTGTAGCTTTAAATCATTAAATTACTGCTCAGTCAATTCACACAGAGTGGCAGAAGTGAACTTTATCAAAATCATTCATATATTACCACAATTGGAATCATTTACTTCATGTGTACACGTTCTTCTAAAAGCTAGTTAGTTTGCAGAAATGGTCAGTGGACAGATTTGGGATTCAAACTTTGGGGCAGGATCCCTAATACCTGTATTTTTCTACTTCCTATAATCAGAAGCCCTGGTTTAGGGACTGGCTTTATTTTTGTCTAAAATATACACTACCGTGTGTAAAATAAATAGCTAGTGGGAAGCTGCTATATAGCATGGGGAGCTCAGCTTGGTGCTCTGTGGTGACCCAGAAGGATGGAATGCAGCGGTGAGAGGGAGGCCCAAGAGGGAGGGTGTATATGTATACATAAGGCTGATTCACGTAGTTTACAGCAGAAACTAATACAACATCGGAAAACAACTATACCCCAATTTTAAAAAGTATCTTACCTACTTGGATAGCATATAGTTAAAAAAATGTATACAAGAAACACAACTCTCTGTTGAGATAATAAAAGATTTGCATTTGCCCAAGCAAGTGCGTGTTTCTTTTTCCTTCATTTCTCTCTCCTGCAGGCATGTCAGCTGTGCTTGAAGGATGCAGGGAGTGCAGGTTTGTAATTAATGCCAGCCGGGGCACACAAGTCGGTACAGGTCTTGGTTACCATAGTTTTAAAGTTTCTTCATTTCACTTGCAATTACAATTTTTCCCAACACAAATGAAGCCTCTCTGTTATAACTACCTGATTAGGTCGCCTGACCCCAGCTTGCCTTTGACACCTGTCATGCGAACTAGGCTGGGTTTCTAAGAAGAGCAAACAGTGGTCCTCTTCCTCCTTCCCTACAGCATCAGGGAAAGCTGATCACCACACAGCAGCTTGCCATGAGTATTATGTCAGGGAGCATTCCTCTCACTTGGCGCTTCCCAGAACGAAAGGAGCCCACAGGGAGTGAGCCTTCTTCCTGAAACAGGGGTGACCCCTCCATCTGAATGTTATTAACAGTCTCTGCTTAAAGGCTGAATTCAGTCTTGACTTCACAACAGTTCTCAGGGGACATCTCTAGCATTGTGCCCAAAGCAGTAAATAAAAGCATTAAGAAAAACAGTTGTGATCACAGAAGTCACGGCAGGCACCGCTTCCTCCCCTGCTACCCTGTGCCGGGCACTGAGCTGGACAGAGCCATGTGGGCATTTCCACTTAGGAGTTTAGCAAAAGCAGTTAATAAGAACCTATTCATCTGGTTACTGTGAAGAAATGGAATTCTACCCTTGAGGTTGGATTTCCCAAACTTATTTCTGCAACCAGAAGACCTGGGTTGGAAGACTGGCTTTATACACCCGCTAGCTGAAGAGTCAGGAGCAAGATGGCTCATGGCTCCCTGCCTCCAGAGCATGTCTGTGGCCCTGTCTCTCCCTGTAGGCAATTCATTCAATCATTCACACAGCTGATGTTTACTGTGTGCCCAGCTTTGATGAATCACTCGCTTTGCTCTCAGAGCACTTTTACAAATTAGTGTATTTAAAATGTTTTGTCCATCACGAAGTACAGTACAAAGGTCTCAATCTCTGGGCGTCTCTTACCCATTAACAACCCTGAAGCCAGGAACCCTGACGTCTATCCCTGAACATGTCAGTCTCTGCTTCTCGTTCTCTCCTGCAGGACAGATTCTCAGTGCCTGCCTAAGTTCCTCAGTCGTGTCCGACTCTTTGTGACCCTACAGACTGTAACCTGCCAGGCTACTCTGTCCATGGGGATTCTCCAGGCAAGAATACTGGAATGGGTTGCCGTGCCCTCCTCCAGGAGATCTTCCTGACCCAGGAATTGAACCTGCATCTCTTACATCTCCTACATTGGCAGGCAGATTCTTTACCACTAGCACCGCCTGGGAAGCCCTTTATAAGCCTATCATTACTCTTTTAAAATTACTTGATATACTAAAGATAATTCAGCTTGAGCTGAATTATAGCTTCTACTGGGCTGAGAGAACCACACCTTGACATGATTGGGGATCTTGGCTCTGAGTCATTTTTGAGGGACTGGGACGGGAGAGATTTCTGGAGATTAATTTTTTTAAAAAATATCAGTCCCCTTTGTTTGTCATGGATGAGGAGAAGTTTCCTTCTTCTCTTGTGAAGATTCTGATCTGTAGTATGAGCAGGTGAGCTGTGTCATGTTGGGTCATCAAGTTTCTTGATGGAAGGGCCAAGATATTTCTACTGAGGAGTCATGTTAGAAAGAGGTAAATAGATCCTTGATATCTCTCTGCTATCTGCTGTCTTTAATGCAATTAGCCTTGAGAGTATCAAAGAGAAACTGGGAACCCTGAAAACCTGGGAGTTTTCCATCTGGGGACCACTAGCTGCAAGGCAGCGGGCAGGCTGAGAAATTAGCTGTGGCCTCTGACTTTCAACTTAAGGGGCCAAGCTGAGGATCTCCACTCTGAAGTCACCCTTTTACAGATGCCCCACATAGAGGGGCAATCATGTGCTGCAGGTGCCATTTATCTCCATGAAGACTGAAAAATGTTGTTTTGGTTGTTCTGTCTCTTTAGTATTCCAGCGATGAAAATGAGACATGACCACAGTTAAAACAATGGTGGTAGTGGTGTAGTCACTAAGTCATGTCTGACTCTTTCGACCCATGGACAGTAGCCTGCCAGGCTCCTCTGTCCATGAGATTCTCCATGCAAGAATACTGGAGTGGGTTGCCATTTCCTTCTCCATATAAAACAATACTGAAGAGAAAAATAAGCCAGAAAATTTGTATATGCCCTTTTTGAGGTTTGTCTAGTCTGCAGGTGATGGCTCAGATCCCTTTGACACTCCCTAGCCTTGGCAAATAAGACTTTCCACACTGACATTTTCTTGGTTCCAAGGATGCATCAAGAAGGAAGGGAGGAGCTTCTCAGGGCCCAAGACAGAGGTCTAACTCTGTTTGCCAAATAGTATGCCAGTCTGTCATGGAAAAATGACTCTTGGCTGGGAAGCAGAGAGTCAGTTTCAGGTCACCTGTCTCAACACCTTGACCAAGGGCAGTGACATCAGTATAGTTACTGCAGCCCAAGAACTTGAGGATCTCTCTGGAACCATTAGTTAATTTAGCTTTGCCTCCATGTAATTAATCACTAAGGCCAGGTAGGAACCTGCTTTTGGAGATTGTATTTTACCAAGTTTTAATTTCTCCTAGACTCAGGTTGCCAAGAAAGTAATTTCCAAACTTTGATGCCAGTTAAGCAAAGAAGGCATGCTCTAGGTCTTAATCCTCCGCCATCAGGTACAAGTGGAGCCTGGGCAAAATCCTTCAAGCTCAGCTTCTGTGTCCTTTCTTCTCCATGATTTATTTTCTCCCAGCTAGAAATCTCTAGTTGTTTGCACTCTTTATCTCTTTATTCTTGGAGAAGGAAATGGCAACCCACTCCAGTACTCTTGCCTGGAGAATCCCACGGACGGAGGAGCCTGGTAGGCTACAGTCCACAGGTTCGCAAAGAGTCAGACATGAAAGCGAGTGCTTTGCTTTTTTGCTTTTTGGATTTTCCGAGTTTCATGAAGAACTACTAATTTCCAGTGTGAACGTAGTTACTTTTCTCTTTCACACTTTGTGGATTATCCTTTTCTGAACTGTGTTATAAACAGGTGCTTAAATGGATCTTGACTACCTAATATCTATAGTAATAATCCTTTTGGGGAATCTCAAGGTGTTTTTACAAACATTTATTTTTTCAAGTTAAAAAAAGTCAAAGTCTAGAAGAGTCAAACTCTTGCTGGTATCCACACTGAGAATTAGACACCCAACTGTATTAATAATAATAGCTAACAATGATTTAGTATTAACTTTGTAAGAGACTCTTTGTATACTTGTCTCATTTAATCCTAAAAAGAATCCTATAAAGTGAGTGCAATTATTACCTTCATTTTATAGATGAGGAAAATGTGATATTCAGTGATGAATAAACTTCAGGTCTTCCATCTAGCCAATGGCATTGTTGAGATCTGAACCAGGCAGTCTGATGCCAAAGTTTGTATTATGAGTAACATTTTTACCCTTCTAGAGCATGGCTTGGAAATGACCCCATAATTTCACCAAACAAAAGTATGGCAAAATGTTTTTGATGGCCCACTTCCATGGACTTACTGAGATTTATGACTTTAACCTAAGTTCACCTTAAGTTTTGGAGCCTGCATTCTATCCCTGAAGGCTGTGGGTCTGATGACAAAAGCAAGATACTGTAAAATAAAATGCTGTCTCTTGCTGGCCAGTATTTTTCTTTCCCAGGACCTGAGAAGCAAGGCATGCTGAGGACAATGTCAAATTAGCATCCATCATGTGTTCTCCGAATGCAATATTCCTGACTCAACACACTGGGGTGGGAGTTGGAGAATGTTTTCTGATGAAGACAGTGGGTTAGTGCTGATCTAGTCTCACGTTCCTGTTAGCATTCTGTAACCAAAAAAATGCTCCTTTGATTCAGAAGATTACAGTAAGAGTTCAGTCTGGATATGGAATCAAGGATATTCTAACAAGTTTTCCCAATGAGCCAACAAGCCATAGATTTATTTCTGATATCAGCTGAGCTTATAAGCTAAATCCCATGTCCTCAGTGAAGCATTTCCAAAATCACTTAGTCATTTAGTCATATGTGACTGATGAACATATTTGAAGCAGAAAGAAAGAAAGTGTTCCATGGAGACTAACTTTCCAAATGTAATGAAAGGTGATACTGAGACAATTAAAATATATGATGGGGTTACATTGCTACTAGATAACATCAGTGGTAACTAGCTGATTTTATTACCTTGCCATAGATTTTTCAAAGGATGTTTTATAAATATTTTAAAGCCAGATTAAGATTTAGTTAGTAAAAGTAAACAAAGGTTGCTGGGGGGCAGGGGAAGGGATAGTTAGGGACTTCGGGAAGGTCATGTACACAGTGCTATATTTAAAATGGATAACCAACAAAGACCTGTTGTATAGACCATGGAACTATGCTCAGTGTTATGTGATAGCCTGGATGGGAGGGGGGTTGGGAGGAGAATGGATACATGTATATGTATAACTGAGTCCCTTTGCTGTTCACCTAAAACTCCCACAACATTGTTAATTGATTGTACCCCATACAAAATGTTCTAGGGGTTAAAAAAATAAAAAGTAAAAGTAAACCAAAGGAGAAATAAAAGTAGTATAGTTCAGAATATTTTTAAGTCTAAAATATTATCTGACAGTTGGACCTCCTTATGGGAGTGTATGAGTATTAGCAAGCTTAGGGGTTTAGCTTAAGTGTGAAGAATTGGGCACAAAAGAAAAAAATGTGAGTGAGGGCTTATACCAATTCATACCCTTATTAGCCTTGCAGTCCATGGGGACCAAAGACAGGAGCCAGAATCATGGGAAAAGAGAAGCATGGTAGGAATGGGGTGGGTAGAACCCCATATGGAGGCAGACAGCCCTTCAGACATCTAAAATGATGGTTATAGCTTTCCCTCCAAGGAGCAAGTGTATTTTAATTTCATGGCTGCAGTCACCTTCCACAGTGATTTTGAAGACCAAGAAAATATATGACAAATCTAGACAATGGATTAAAAAGCAGAGATATCACTTTGCCAACAAAAGTCCATATAGTCAAAGCTGTGGTTTTTTCAGTAGTTATGTACAGATGTGAGAGTTGGAGCAAAAAGAAGGCTGAGCACTGAAGAACTGATGCTTTTGAATTGTGTGTAGAGAAGACTCTTGAGAGTCCCTTGGACTGCAGGAAGATCAAACCAGTCACTCCTAAAGGAAATCGACTCTGAATATTCATTGGAAGGACTGATGTTGAAGCTGAAGCTTCAATACTTTGGCCACCTGATGCGAAGAGCTAACTCATTGGAAAAGACCCTGATGCTGGGAAAGATTGAAGGAAAAAGAGAAGGGGACAACATAAGATGAAATGGTTAGATACCATCACTGACTCAATGGACACGAATTTGAGCAAACTCCAGGATATAGTGGAGGACAGAGGAGCTTGGTGGGGTACAGTTCATGGGGCCAGAGTCGAACGTGACTTAGGGACTGAACAACAACGATGATGATGGTGTATTAGAAGGGTGTGCACAGGTCTTCAGGATCCCAAAATTTATATGTACCCCCCAAATTTATATGTTACAGTGCTAACCTGCAATGTGATGGTATTAAGAGGCGAGGCCTTTGGGAGGTTCTTATGTCATGAGGGTGAGCCCTTGTGAAAAGGATTAGTGTCCTTATGAAACAGACCTCAGAGAGTGCCCTCACCCCTTTTGTGGTGGGATAACATAGCAGTAAGTCACCAGCTCTGAACTAGGAATGCTGGTGCTTTGATCTTGAACTTCCTAGCCTCTAGAACTGTGAGAAATAAATATCTGTGGTTAAATCACCCAGTTTATGGTATTTTTTTCATAGTAGACAAACAGATTAAGATAATGTAAAAGTGTTTAATTTCTCTTCATTTTCAATTCAAAGTTTAGAATTTATGAGTTGAGGTGAATATACATCTTTATTGTCTAAAGCTTGGTATTTAGTCATTAAAAGCCATTCATTTAGTCATTCATCAAACATTTATTGTGCGTCTGCACTGAGCCAGACACTATTAGGTGCTGGGGATGTATTTGTGAGCCCAAACAGACAACTCCCATCCCATCATGTACCTGAAAAAGCAGTGTAAGCTGTGAACAAAGAGCCACACAAATAAATGTATAAGCACACTGCAAAGAACTGAATTGTGAGTTTGTAACAACTGAATTTGTGACAGTCCAGAGCTGGACTGGGGGCCCCAGCAGAGACTTCCTGAACAGTGATGTTTGAGCCTAGACCTGAGGAGTGAATTGGAATTCACTGGGTGAAGTGATGACATGTTGTGGGAAGGTTCCAGGTAGAAGCATCCAGGCTAAGAAAGGCCCTGTGACAAGAGGGAGAGTCACAGGTACATGGAACCAGGAGAGAGGTGGCATGGGAGACAGAGAGATGGAGGGGTAGGCATTGCGATGAGGCAGGCTTGGTGGGCAGAGCCCTATGCCTGCTGGGGCTCTGTGGGATTGTAGATTTCATCCTAAGAGCAGTAGATGCGCCAGAAGGGTTGGGATGTTGGTGATAGTGAGCTTATACATGTTTTGATCAGATTTGTGTTTAATTATCATTCTGGCTTCTGTGTGGAGAACCAGCAAGATCGTAGATTGGTGCAGGAGAGGACATGAACGGACCAGTCAGGGGCTATCACAGGGGGATTATGGGAGCTTTGACATGAAAATGAGAGTGAGAGAAGTGGATGAATTTGGGACCTATTAAGAGTTCAAACCAACAGGATTCAGTGATGGAGGATTGAAGTAAAAGATGTTGGTGCCATTCACCAGGCCTGGGCATGTACCATGATTTAATATTTGTAAAACTGAGCCTAAAGTAGATACAATACTTTTTTAGGATTATTGCTCCCTGATGCATTCTGAGCAATCTGAAAGAATCTGATCAATAAATGTTTAACATTATTTTATGTTTGTTTGTTAAATCATCATTCCTCCCTTATATATTTTGAATATATCATCTAAATATACTGGTCATTAACTTACTATAAAATATATTTTTTTACCCCTAGAATCTTTCTATGTATACTTTAAAAATGATTCTTCCCCCTTTTCTAGGAGTTAATTCGTTTTTCAAATCTGTTTTCATCCTAAGAGTTAGCCTGGAATAAGGAGGTGTTTTGACAGCTGAAAGTCCTGCATAGGTATAGATGCAGAGAGGATTAGATGTCTGTGCCTGCCTGGTGCCCTTTCTTTCAGGGTATTTATTAGCACAGTTCGTAATGAATAGATACGGAGTCAGACTAGCAATCTAAAGTTCAAAGGCCTTCACCCATTTTCACATTTAGGAGTCCTTCTCTTTGTAATGGAAAGTATAGGATGGAAGACCAGTGGACACCTGGATCTTACAGACAAAAGAGAATATCTGGTCTGCAACAAGCACAGTGAGTATAATTTGAAATTTTGCATTTGCAGGAATTAGGGATGATTTGAGGGTAATTTTGTGTGCGATATCAGTTTGCCTCTCAAGCTTTTGCATGGCACCACTCAATCTAGTTCAGGACATCACAAACTTATCACAGGCCCAGTCTTCACCCTTGAAGAACTCTGATTTCATAACACAAGATGACCCATACGTAACACACCACATTTCTCTTTTCCTTCAAAAGCCAAATAAAAACTGAAAGACAAAACTGAAAACTCGTTCTGTCTGCACTGCTGCTTTGGGATGGCTGCAGCTGCCAGGGGCTTCTCCTCCCATCTGGCAGCCCCGCCCCTCAGGCCCAGCTGGCAGCACCGGGCATTTGACATCTCAGATGGCTCATTTTCACAGCAGGTCTGGAGGCCATGGGTCCTTACAACCTTTTCATTTCTATGAATTCAAGTAGGATGGGTATGGTGGAAGGAAGACTTAGGGTCCCTCAGAAGAATTAATTTGAATCCTGGCCAAGTCACTCAAGTCAAAACTTAAGTCATTTAACCTCTCTGGGCCAATTGAATCACATACAGAACAGATACCAGGCTTCTCTAGTGGTCCAGTGGTTAAGAATCCTCTTTGCAATGCGAGTGACACCAGTTTGATCGCTGGTCTGGGAAGATCCCACATGTGGAGGAGCACAAGGCCTGTGCGCCACAGCTTCTGAGCTGGTGCTCTGGAGCCTGCGCTTTCCAGCTAGAGATGCCACTGCAATGAGGAGCCCTTGCTCCGCAACTGGAGAGTAGCCCCGCCTGCTGCAACTAGAAAAAGCCTCTGTGCAACAACAAAGACCAACCACAGACAACAAATAAACAAATAAATCTTAAAAACCAAAAAAGAACAGACACCATCCAGCTCACTTCACTGGAATGTTCTGAAGATAAGATGAAGATTCTGACTGTTCTGAAGATAATCTGTGTGAATCACTAGCCCATTTTTGAAATATGTAAATTCTCAGTAAACTTCATATGAATGTGAATCTCATTTCCTCTTCTTGGATGATTCTAATAAACAATTTTCATGGTACAGTAAGCCAAAAAGAAAAAAGAAGAAGAAAAAAAAAACCCACACACATACATACACACAACCCCTGAAAGACTGTCTCTCTTGTATTCACTTTATAGTGAAGAGCCCTTAAAGTCAGAGTAGTGAGTAATATAGTCTGTGTTAATGGCAAACCAGAAACCAGGTATAAACTGGTCTACAAGTTTCCAGTCCTGAACTCCCTGAAATTTACATATATGTACTCCTACCAGTTGGATACTCTTTTTTTTTTTAAATTTCTTTGTTTTAATTGGAGGCTAATTATTTTACAATATTGTATTGGTTTTGCCATACATCGACATGAATCCACCATGGGTGCACACATGTTCCCCATCCTGAACCCCCCCTCCCACCTCCCTCCCCATACCATCTTTCTGGGTCATCCAAGTGCACCAGCCCCAAGCATCCAGTGTCCTGCATTGAATCTGGACTGGCGATCTATTTTACATATGATAATATACATGTTTCAATGTCATTCTCCCAAATCATCCTACCCTCGCCCTCTCCCACAGAGTCCAAAAGACTGTTCTATACATCTGTGTCTCTTTTGCTGTCTCACATACAGCGTTATCATTACCATCTTTCTAAATTCCATATATATGCATTAGTATACTGTATTGGTGTTTTTCTTTCTGGCTTATTTCACTCTGTATAATAGGCTCCAGTTTCATCCACCTCATTAGAACTGATTCAAATGTATTCTTTTTAATGGCTGAGTAATACTCCATTGTGCATATGTACCACAGCTTTCTTATTCATTTGTCTGCTGATGGACATCTAGGTTGCTTCCATGTCCTGGCTATTGTAAACAGTGCTGCAATGAACATTGGGGTACATGTGTCTCTTTCAATTCTGGTTTCCTTGGTGTGTATGCCCAGCAGTGGGATTGCTAGGTCCTATGGCAGTTCTATTTCCAGTTTTTTAAGGAATCTCCACACTGTTCTCCATAGTGGCTGTACTATTTTGTATTCCCACCAACAGTGTGAGAGGACTCTTCAAGTATAATGCTCAACATTTTCTTCCCCTGATCCAAAGCCTTTGGTGACCATCAGTGGCCATCAAGTAAAGTCAGTTGTCTCATCCTGTTACAGTGGTCCTAAAATCTTCCTTCCTCTTCTTCTGCAGTGTCTTCCTCCACACATCCTAGGATCGACCAGACTTAGGCTACTTGCCATGCTGTGTACATACAACACTGTAAACTCCACAAGAGGGGTGACTGTTTTATTCACCACCAAATTCCCACTGCCTAGCCAGAGGCCTGATTCCCAGTGAAAGTTCAATAAGACTTTGTTGAAGATAACATCATTCTTCATTATGATAAAGACAATAGCAATGATAATAGTAATCATAACAGCAGAATAATAACAATAATCATGCTGTTGATAGTGGTAAATAATAGTAAAATAACAAGCACAGGCATCAGCTGAGCCATTGCTCAACAGCCACTATGCTGTATATTTCTTGTCTCAACTAAACTTTTAAATAACCTCATCACTTGGAGACTATGTTTATTCCATTTATTGATGAGAAGACCAAGGCTCAGAGAGATTAAATTGCTTCTCTGGTACTCGTTGATTGACTCATTCATTTATTCAGCAAATGTTACTGTGGGTCTATCACCTGTCAGGTGCTGTTTCAAGGGTTGAGGAGTGAAACTGGGTTGAGGAGTGTAACTTACAGTGGTTGAGGATGTTCCTCTTTGCGAACAACATCCTTGTTTTCATCCCACCAAATAAATGAGATAGTGTCAGAAAGTGGTAATTGATCAAAAGGCAAGTAGGGTAAAGGGGTCCATGTTGATGGGATTACTATTCCAGACAGGGTATGTATCAAGAGGTATCTGCCTCTTGAGCAGATGACAGCTAAACAAAGTCCTTCCTGATGAAAAGGTGGGAGACTTTAAAGACTTGACAGGAAAATGTAAGTGCAAAGGCCCTGGGGCAATAGTGTCTGCAATTTGTTCAAGAAGCGGTAAGATTGCCAGTGTACTTGCTGATGAAAGTGGAAGCAGGTGAGGGCAGAGAGGCAGGGCAGGTTCAGGGCATTTTGAGCACTGCAGACATGATACCGACCTCGGGTTTTACTCTGATTTAAAAGTGCAAGCACCCCCAGCAACATGGAATGTAAACTGGTACAGCCACTATAGAGAACAGTATGAAGGTTCCTTAAAAAGCTAAATATAGAGCTACCATACGACCCTGCAGTCCCACTCTTGATCATATATCTGCAGAAAACATGGTCTGAAAGGATACATGCACCGCAATGCTCATTGCAGTACTGTTTACGATAGCCAAGGCATGAAACAACCTAAATGTCCATTGACAGAGGAATGGATAAAGAAGATATGTTACATCTATACTATGGAATTTTGTTCGTGTGTGCGTGTGTGTGTGTGTGTTAGTTGCTCAGCCGTGTCTGACTCTTTGTGACCCCATGGACTGTAGCCTGGCAGGCTCCTCTGTCCATGGATTCTCCAGGCAAGAATACTGGAGTGGGTTGCCATTCCCTTCTTCAGGGGATCTTCCCGACCCAGGGATCGAACCCAGGTCTCCTGCACTCCAGGTAGATTCTTTACCATCTAAGCCACCACAGAAGCCCAAAGAATGAAATAATGCCATTTGAATATGGATGGACCTAGAAATTGTTAAACTGAGTGAGGCAAGTCAGAGAAGGAAAAATACGGTATGACTTCCCTTATATGCAGAATCTAAAAATATATGACAAAAATGAATTTACTTACAAAAGAGAAACAGATTCACAGACTTAGAGAATGGATTTATGGTTACCAACCGGGAAGGGTAGGGGGAAGGGATAGTTAGGGAGTTTGGGATGGGCAGGTACACATTGCTATAAGCAGTAAGTACCTATTCCCTGGATCAGGAAGATCCCCTGGAGAAGGAAATGGCAACCCACTCCAGTATTCTTGCCTGGAGAATCCCATGGACGGAGGAGCCTGGTGGACTACAGTCCACGGGGTCGCAAAGAGTTGGACACGACTGAGCGACTTTACTCACTCACTCACTCACCTATTGTATAGCATAGGGAACGCTGCTTGATGTCACGTGACAGCCTGGATGGGAGGGAGTTTGGGGGAGAATGGATACATGTATCTGTGTGGCTGAGTCACTCTGCTGTGCACCTGAAACGACCACAACACTGTTGATCAACCATGCTGCCGCTAAGTCGCTTCAGTCGTGTCCGACTCTGTGCGACCCACAGAAAGCAGCCTACCAGGCTCCTCCGTCCGTGGGAGTTTCCAGGCAAGAGTACTGGAGTGGGTTGCATACTCCGATATAAAATTAAAAGGTGAAAAGTAAAGCACAAGCAAACAGAGCGTTAAAGCCAAGGAGGACAGGATCTGTCCTGGGTCTTGAAAAGCATCTCTCTGGTGAAGATGTGGTGAGTAGAGATCAGTTACAGGGTGTTCAAGTCCCACATGTGAGAGAGGACAGCGGTGTGAGGGGAAATTCTGAGAGACCGGATGCAGCGTCTGTGAGAAAAGAGTCTAGGATTAGCCCGTGGTTTCTGAGAGAGGAGCACACGGAGGGGTGAGTAAATCAGCAGCTCACCTGATCCACATGACATCTGAGCCACCCAAGAGCCACCCAAGTGGAGACCATGAGTTCACTGACAGCTGGGTGTTAACATGTCTTTAGTTCAGTGAAACAAAACAGGGATCGAGTTTCACGTCTCTGGGTTATCAGCATGTGGACGGCATTTCAGTCAGGAGGCAGGATGAGGTCATAGTGTACGGAGTGGGAGGAGAAAAGGAGTGTGGAGAGGCTGGGGGGACAGGAAGACAGTGTGGGCCCGGGGGTGACCCAGTGTAGAAAGGTGAGGGGGCAAAGTAAGGCCACAGGAACTGGGAAGGAGCAGCTGGCCAGGTAGGTGACGGACCAAGAGAGAGGCGTCTCGGAGGTCAAGTGGAAACAGTGCTTCAGAAAGGGCAGCAGCCATCCACGTCCAGTGCTAGGGTGCGTTATACCAGGACTGAGAATTAACCCCCCGAGGTGGCCGTGTGGAGGGGACTGGAGATCTCGACGAGAGCAAGTTCTGTGCTTGCAGCTGCGGAACCCAGGTGTGTGGCAGCTACCCTGCCCTGTCTTCTCCTTGGGTCCCAATTCCCTTCCTCTCCTACAACTGATGAACAGTATGCAACAGTATGAAAAAGCAAAAAGATATGACACTGAGACCACCAGGTCAGTAGGTGTCCAATAAGGAGAAGAATGGAGAAACAGCTCCAGAAGGAAAGCAGAGGCTAAACCAAAGAGGAAATGATGCCCAGCTGTGGATGTGTCTGGTGGTGAAAGTAAAGTCTGATGCTGTAAAGAACAATATTGCATAGGAACCTGGAATGTTAGCTCCATGAATCAAGATAAACTGGAAGTGGTCAAACAGGAGATGGCAAGAGTGAACATCGACATTTTAGGAATCAGTGGATAACATGAATGGGACGGGAGAATTTAAGTCAAATGACCATTTATATCTATTACTGTGGGCAAGGATCCCTTAGAAGAAACGGAGTAGCCATCATAGTCAACAAACGAGTCGGAAATGCAGTCACTTAGCCTCATTGTGCTTCCTCTACTGGAGTAAATAAAATAAGGATAACTAACCACACTTCAAATGAAAG
This sequence comes from Redunca redunca, assembly GCA_006410935.1. NCBI lineage: Eukaryota > Metazoa > Chordata > Mammalia > Artiodactyla > Bovidae > Redunca > Redunca redunca. The sequence continues at coordinate 98,594 of SJYQ01007425.1, forward strand.
GTGCTCTAAATAAATGGCATTATATTTAAAAAAAAAGAAACAAAGGAATGGTGTTAAGTGTTGCCTGTGCTCTTTCTTTTAACTTAAACTATAAAACCAGTCAATCCTAAAGGAAATCAACCCTGAATATTCATTGGAAGGACTGATGTTGAAGCTGAAGCTCCAATACTTTGGCCACCTGACGCGAAGAGCTGATTCAATGGAAAAGACCCTGGTGCTGGTAAAGAATGAGAGCAGGAAGAGAAGGGGGCAACAGAAGATGAGATAGTTGGATGGCATTATCGACTCAGTGGACATGAGTCTGAGTACACTCTGGGAAATAGTGAAGGACAGGGAAGCCTGGTGTGCTGCAGTCCATGGAGTCACAAAGAGTCAGACACGACTTGGTGACTGAACAACTACAAAACTATAAAATCTCAGAGGACAAGTCTTCTACTTAGTACTTCTTTGCATCTAGCACAGGGTCCTGGTGGATGCAAAATAAATATTCTTTGATTTAACCCCCTTGGTTTAGGAAATGTATACTGGCTGTGCTCAGGGATTTTCCTCTCACCTGCCATACCTTCTCCTCCAGTCATTCAATCATTCCTTCATCCATTCACTCTGCAGTTCCTACTGGGGGCCCTATTCCCTAATAGGATGATAATGGGGACAGAGGAAGTAATTTTTGAACTGTGAGTTCCTCCTTTCACCTTTCCAGATCCACTCTCCTCCACCTTTCTCCACTTTGCTCTCTGACCCGCCCTCCAGGAGGCTGAACTATATGGACCACAGTGGGCTTCTCATCCTTGGCATCTGGCTGTATATCAAAGGGCAAGGGGAGAGAGAGAGCAGAGCATTGATCCCCTTCACTTCCAGAAGTTAGCCTTGAGTTAGCTTTGTCCCCTCGTCTGAGTCACTGCCCCTCCCAAGGTGGTCTATTCTACAGGATTCAGCTTCTGGGTTCTGGTTTACCCTTCTCTCCTCCAAGGCTTAACTTATGACAGCTCTGCAATTACGATCCCTTGTGGTTTTCTTATGCCCCAGCTGTAACTCTGTAATTCATTCCTTTATCCCAGTTTGATTATATTAATATCTCTGGCTCTTGTTGGGACTCTCACTGATATATGCTGGACCTCTGAAATAAGAATTTGCAATTCTTTTGGACTTTTTCCCTTAGTAAACTATGAGCTCTTCTATGAGAAGTTATGTCTTGTCAATCTTAGTTCTGTTTCTCTCCACCTCCACTGTTTACCAGGATTTCCCTTCACAGTGGTTGTTTATTGTTTATTAGAAGATGTTAATTTCTCCTCAGTCACAACCATTTCTTTGACCCTAGCTGGTCCTGTTTGGCTCAGCCACAAATATTCCCCTCTGAGTCTATGTCCCTGGCAGGATGACCAAGGCAAGGAGCTAAAGCTTCATTTTCTCTTTCACCTTCTGGCTGTTCTTAATTCACTGTTTCTTAATCAAGAAGCTAAATGTTCCCACTAAGGCCTTTTCCTGCCCAATACCCCAAAGGGTACAGATGCATGTGACCTCAGAAAAGACCCTAAATCTCTATCATAATTTCCAAGATTACAAAATCAAGATAAAACTAATACCAACTTTATGAGTGGCTGGAAGAATAAAAACAAATGTGATGTTTCATAGAATTTACTGTCTTTCTCATGAAATATATCAGTGACTTGAAATAACAAGCATTCTACCCACCCCCGCTCTACTTTCTTTGACTGTTTTCATGAGGTAAATATGGCATTAAAACATCGAGCACAATCATAATAACAGCTGACATTTCCTGAGTACTTACTCCCTGCCAGGAACTATTCTAAGCACTTATATATGTCATTTCATTTCATCTCCACAAGAACCATGTATGATAGAGTCTTCTTTATCTCAATTTTACAGATGAGGAAAAACAAGGCACAAAGAGATGAAGTGACTTGCTCAAGGTCAGGAGCTGGAATTGAAAGCTAGGAAGCTCCATCCAAAGTCAGTAAGCTGTTAACCCTTAGCTTACCCAGTCTCACTCATTTACATTCCCTGTGACATATGTGAAGACAAATCATATAGACTGGCCAGCGTTAATGAACTATCATGGGGAAATTATTAAGGGACTGAGAGTAAAGTTTGCACTTGTGGAAATTCTTGCAATTATACTTCAGCTCAGGTGTTGCACTCCAAAATTCAAATTCAATCCATTGTGTCTGGTTAACTGAACAGCATTCTTAGTATCTCAGTGTTGTCAAGGACACGTGTTCTAGCCAGAGACTCACCTGAACTTAACGCATGCTCCACCTCTTGCATGATCACCCCAGGGGCGGTGGTGGTGGTCTCCATGTCTATCAGTATACAGGTCACTTTGGGGGGCACAGTTGCTTGAGGCGTGGCCTCCGTGGGCACTGACTCCACCAAGGCATGTGAAGTGGGTGTAAGAGTAGAGCTGTGCTCCTCCGTGTGGGACTCTGGTGTGGTTGGGGCTCCTGTGGGCTCGGTGCTGGGCTCAGCAGAGCTGTGGCTGGTGCTGATGGAGGCAGATGGAACCTCAGGTGGTGGGGATGATGGGGGTGAGGGCGATGAGGCTGGCGCTTGAGGGGAGGTGAGTGTGGGAGACTCAGCAGGGGGCTGCGATCCTGTAGTGGGCACGCTGGCCTCCGGAGTGTCTGAGCTGTGTTCCTCAGGCGTGGGTGTTAAGTGGACCCCACCACTTGTTGGTGAAGGGTTTGTGCCCTCCCAGTTGGAGGTAGAGCTGGTGGACTGCTCTTCTCTGGGCTCTGTGGAGATGTTCTTTGTGGGTGGAGAGGTGGGGACCAGCGTTGGATCTAGGAGGACTGAGCTGTTGGGCGGGCCACCGGTAGGGGAGGCAGGAGGACTTTGCGGAGAGCTGGTCCAGATGGCTGTCGGTGGGGCGGTCTCTGCCAGAAGAGAATCAGTAGAGGGGATGGATGCAGACACGCTCCGTAGCCTCAGCCCTGTGGAAGAGCCAGGACAAAAGTGGTTAATCTGTGTTACAGTATTTTCACAGGTCTTTCTCATTTTACCCTGTGCCTCTGTAATTGTGAAGGTGACTTTAAAAATATTTTCATCCCACGAATTGCTCTCTCCTCCCTTGGTGACTATCAGGAACCAGCCTGTAAGCTCAGCAGGAGCAATTAGTGGGTCAGTATGCACAAGTTCAGCCAATACATGGCGTGAACTAGCCTTGTCTCTGCTTGCTTAAAGCCATGCCCTTAAATACTGAGACACTCTGCCGAAGTGACTTTATGAGAATTTGTCTGGACTGTTAAAGGGGTTGTTCCACAAGGCCTGCGGGGATGCCTAGCGTATGTGATGGGTTTGGGGAAGTGCAAAGCTGGTGGAGCTCACTGATTGGCTCTTCCTTGCCATGGGTGCTCACTGATTGCTTGCTCACTGCTTCAGGGTTCTGAGCTCTGCAACCTGGCTGCTGCTGCTGCTTGCTAAGTCACTTCAGTCGTGTCCGACTCTGTGCGATCCCATAGATGGCAGCCCACAAGGCTCCCCCATCCCTGGGATTCTCCAGGCAAGAACACTGGAGTGGGTTGCCATTTCCTTCTCCAATGGACAAAAGTGAAAAGTGAAAGTGAAGTTGCTCAGTCGTGTCCGACCCTCAGCGACCCCATGGACTGCAGCCTACCAGGCTCCTCCATCCATGGGATTTTCCAGGCAAGAGTACTGGAGTGGGGTGCCATTGCCTTCTCCGTGCAACCTGGCACAGGGATGCAAGGGTTATGGGCTTGCCCACTTGGGCAAATAAAGGTGTGAGCACATTTCCTGTGAAAGAAGAAAGGGGGAGGTCCCCGATTAAAAGCTGAGAAGAGGAAGGAATCTGAAGTTTGGAAATATTTTCTGAGTCTAGGACCTGGTTCTCCCAAATTTGAGCCTGGGGCCTTTACCTTCATGTTGTTTTGCCATTTTTTTCATATTTTGTAAAATTTTGGAATTAGTTTCCTTTCTTCTGTCCTCCCTACCTCCATTTACCCCATTCAGTTTCATTCATTTACTCAAGTATTTAATCCATGGTTTCTCTGTACTTGTACTATGCTAGACACTGAGTTTATGATTTCACTTTTTATGTAGCACATCTCTTGATTGCCCCTCCACACCCTTTACCATTTCCCAACAAGCTTTTCCCCTGGTCATTTCCATCTCAGTGGACGGCAAGGCCTTTCGATCAGTTACTCAGTTAAAAATCCAGATATCATCCTTAATGCATCTCCTTCCCTCACTGCCCCTCCTCCATCCAACCATCAGCAAATCATGATGACTGTACCTAGAAAACAGATCTGAATCCAGTCACTACTTGCCACCTCCTTTATCATCTCAACATCACCTGAGGCACCAGTCACTTGTCTAGACAACTGCCACCATCTCTTAATTGGTCTGCTAGCTTCCAGATTTCCTCCTTCCAGTCTACTTTTCACATAGCAGTCAGTGTAACATTTTAAAGTGATAAATCAAACTGATTTAAACTAATCAAAATCCTTCCAAGGTTATGCTTAAAATTCAAAACTATTCCCTTTCATCATTCCATGTTCTCATCATTCTGGTTAATCTCTATTCACATGTTAACCTCCTCCTTAGACGAATCTTCCCAGACAGTCCTAGCCAAAGTCATTCCTATTTCAGCCCCTTGCTTATTTTTTTCAAGGTTTAAAAAATTTTTTTTAGTGTTAAAATATACATTTAATGTTTCAACCATTTTTGAAGTGTATAGTTCATTGGCCCCAAGTACATTTTCATTATTGTTCAACAATCACCATCATCCATCTCCAGAACTTTTTCCTCTTCCCAAATTGTACCCATGAAAAAATAACTCTCTATTTTCCCCTTCCCCCAGTCCCTGGAAACCACTATTTTACCTTATATCTCTTGAATTTGACTGCTTTAAGTACCTCATATAAATAGAATCATATAATACTTGTCCTTTTGTTTCTGACTTATTTCACTTACTAGCAAAATATCATCAAAGTTCATCCATGTTATAGCACATGCCAGAATTTCCTTCCTTCTGAAGGCTAAATAATATCCCATTGTAGACACCATCTTTTGTTTATTCATTCATGCAGTGATGGCCACTTGGGCTGCTTCCACCTTTTGGTTATTGTGAATAGTATACACTCATATCTGTACAAACATCTGTTTGGGACCATGCTTTCAATTGTTTGGGTTCTATGCCCCAAAATGGAATTTTATCTATTAGGCCAGCAGTAAAGAATTCACCTGTCAAGCAGGGAGACACAGGTTCGATCCCCGGGTTGGAAAGATCCTCTGGAGAAGGAAAGGGCAACTCACTCCAATATTCTTGCCTGGCAAATGCTATGGACAGAGGAGTCTGGTGTGTTACAGTCCATGGAGTTGCAAGAGTTAGACATGACTTACTAAATCCCCACACATAGTAATTCTAGCACATCTTTTGCTCCTTTTTGTTTTTCATAAAATAAAATTGTTTCTTCCTGAAACTGCATATTATTTATCTGCCTATTATGTCTCTCTTCCACTAGAAGGTAAGCTCCACGATGGTGCGGGGACCTGGTCTTACTTACTGTTGTTTCCTCTAGGACTAGAAGAGTGCCTAGGTCAGTGTAACTGCTCAATAAGTACTTGTGGGAAGGAGAAAGGAAAGAAATAAGGAAGGGAGGGAGGGAAAAAAGGAGGGAGGTAAAGAAGGAGAGTGTAGAAATGAACTAACTTAAGAACTTTATTTTTAAAAATATCCAGCATTTCTCTACTCCTTTCTATACGTCACTGGGTATGGCCACATCCACCACGGCTGCGTGGGTCTAGCTGCCTACCTGCTGTTATTTGAAGGTAGGAACCTTGCTGAAAATGTCAGCCTCTGTCCTCTGCCATGCATACATGGATGCCTAGTGTCTTGTTAGTGCGTGCATGCTCAGTCACTCAGTAGTGTCTGACCCTTTGCGACTCCATGGGCTATAGCCTGCCAGGTTCTTCCATCCATGGAATTTTCCAGGCAAGAACACTGGAGTGGGTTACCATGACCCCTCCAGGGGATCTTCCTCACCCGGGGATTGAACCCTCATCTCTTACATCTCCTGCATTGGCAGGCGGGTTCTTCACCACTACACCACCTGGGAAGCCTAATGTCTTATTAGGCCTGCAACTATTTAATTCTCCTGCATTGGCAGGCGGGTTCTTCACCACTACACCACCTGGGAAGCCTAATGTCTTATTAGGCCTGCAACTATTTAATTCTCTAAACTCTGAGGTGACTTCCCCGGGGGTAGCATTAGGTAACAGCCAAACATGATCAAGATGCATAAGGAAAAAAAACACGGGCTAGATTTTAGCACAGAAGAAGGGAGAAAAGAGGCGTGCAGAGGGATGTAGGCATTCAGCTGCGTGACGAGCTCAGTAGCTGATGGAAAGTTGTGCTACAGAATCTAACCTGAAAACACAGTTTTCTCAATATTTAAGTGAATTGAACACTTTGATTGTTGTCAAAATAATTTGTTTCATTTTATTTAAAAGGAGTTGGTGAAGATCATAAACTATAGCAGAGTTACTCTTTTAGTAAACAGGGATACAGACCTCCCAAATTAGTCCACGTTACAGTGGTGGACTTTTGGCAGCTGTGACGTATCAACAATTTCAGGATGAATGCAGGTCATGAGGTCTTTGAAACAGGGACAAAACAATACTTGGGACAAACATTATGAAAACATTGAATCTTCCTATGTGACCTTAGAACTTACTGGCTCTGCATCTTCGTAGCTCCCGTGACTCATTAAAGATTCTGAGGCCAAAATACATGGACAACATTTAACTACTATTTAGTATCATGTAATAGATGTGCAGATGGAGGTAGACAGAGACTTTGTCTGGCAGCTAAGTCAGTCTTGGAAATCTGCGATGAATGAGCAATGGCATCTATTATATACAAAGGAGCACAGCTTCATTCAATCATTCAAGCTTTTATTGAGTAGTTTCTATGTTCCTGACCTCCCCTCAGAGAATTCACCATTTAGCAGGACAGAAAGAACACACAACTCTGTGTAATATGATATGATCAGCACATTATGGAAGTAAAAGCAAGTTGCAATGGGAGACCGAAGGAAAGATGAATAGATTCTGCATGGGGACCGTGGAATGCAAAAATATACAAAGTCATTTTCAAATGACATTTAGAAAAGTCACCGAAGAGATGACCTTTGAGTTGGTTCGGAAAGAATGAGAACACACAAGATGCTGTTAAAGTATATGATGTTCAGGCTGACAGCTGCATTGTCATTTCCAGGGGAGCTAGAAGCTATACTATGGCAATGATCATAGTGCTGAAAAGGACATGTTCCAGGAATAAGTGTGGTAGCTGGAGACACACATTTTCTTGTTTAACCCTGACTAATATTCTTTCATAACTCCTGCCCTTCCTGCTTCCAAAGAGGAATGTGGTGGCTGTTCATTTCCCATGACTACCCACTTAGCACTTAAAGTATTTTATGGTCTAGTTCAGATGATTCTTACCCCTAACAACAATGCATAGAAGTTGCGGCCCAACACTGGTCATCTTCAGGTGAACAAGGCGTTAAAGCCTCTGATTTGCCTAATTTGGTGGTACATTCCATATTACTCTGAGTACATGAGGGTGGGTCTTCTTTCGGGTTGAAGATATCCAAAGCTCAGGTGCCATGACTACCCTAGAGAATGTTTGCTGTCCTAGTTGGCTCAGGCTGCCAGAACAAAAATATCATAGACTAAGTGGCTTTAACAATAGCAATTTACTTCTCACAGTTTGGAGGCTGAGAAGTCCGATTAAGGTGTGGGCCAATTCAGGTTCTAGCAAGAGCGCTGCATCTGAGCTTGTAAGTGGCAACCTTCTAGCTGTGTCTTCACATGGCCCTTCTTCAGTATCTGCTGGGAGGTGTGGAGAAAGCTCTCTGGTGTCTTTTCTTATAAGGACACTAATCCCATGATGAAGGCTCCATTTTTGTCTAATCCTAATTCCTTCCCCAAAGCTCTATCTTCAAATGCTATCACATTGGCTTTAACACTGAGAATCACTGAGACGGTCTAAGAAAACAACATTTCTGCTTTCTCATATGTAGGACTTTTGTTTTCACAGGAAGATCAAATTGATTAAGTCAAACAGCTAAGGATGTATCCCAGGATTTCAAAACTATGTTTAGTGCTAAAGAAAAGGTCTAGGTGACACATGATTATGACCCCTCATTGGATAAATGAGGGGACAGACAGGGAGAGGAAGTGATGTAATTGACCTTACACATCTAAGAGGAGATGTTGGGCAGGGCTGCCTGAAGAAAATCATGTAGAGACAGGCTCAGAATGTGAATTCCCCACCACCACTCTGTGCCTAGTCTTGGAAAGACCTCAAAAAGACCTGTAGAACTTACTTTAGCAACTATCATTACAGAGTAAGCAAGCAGGAGCCCCTGTTAAAATAAACCAAGAAGTTAAAATAATGTGCCAACAAGGGCCTATTAGCACAGGGATCTATACTCAATATTTTGTAATAATCTATATGGGAAAAGTATCTGAAAAAGAATAGCTATATGTATAACTGAATCACTTAACTGTATATTTGAAACTACCACGATATTATAAATCAACTATACTTCAGAAGAAGTCATTAAAATGGAAAAAAAGCAAAAAACAAACACAAACATCCCCCCAAAATAATGCAGTGCCCCATAAATTTTCCCACCCAAAGTAGAGCCACTTTCCTCTGAAGAAAAGAATTAGTTCCAATATTTTCTTGAGAAAATGGCGAGTAAATAGGATAAAGACACTGAATCTATTATTCTCTAAATTAGAGGTGACTTTGCCACACACCATGTCCGTGCCCAGGCAGTGACAGGCTCACATGTCTGAAATGGAGTGACACAAGAAAGGAAATCTCTTACACTTGGCTCAAGTGAGAGATCCAGGGGTATGATGGCTAGAAGTATGACTTAATCTGAAATTCTTCCTTGTAAACGTACAAATGGAAGTCCTTCCTGAAGTTCAGTCGGGGTTAAAAGTTTTTTGTTGCAAGAATAGCCAGTAGTGCTATTCTCTTTGTCCCACTCTCTTCTTCCCCTTCCGGGTCCACAGGTCAGTTCTCTATGTCCGAGTCTCTATTCTTGTCCTGCAAATAGGTTCATCAATATCATTTTTCTCGACTCCATACATATGTGTTAATATGCGATATTTGTTGTTCTCTTTCTGACTTACTTCACTCTGTAAGACAGACAATTGTATAGCACAGAGCTCCGTTCGGTGCTCTGTAATGATCTGGAGGGGTGCGATAGGGGATGGGGTGGCAGGGAGGCTCAAAAGGAGGGGATATATGAATACATATACCTGATTTAGTTTGTTGTACAACAGAAACTAATACAACATTGTAAAGCAATTATACTCCAATTAAAAAAATAAATTTAAAAATTCAAAAAAAAATTAGCTGACAGATTGTTGCTCAGAAGAAAAGCAGGCTTTTGTTGTTTCCACTGTATATTGTCCTTTAATGTGTGAAAACAAACAAACAAAAAAACCACGTCTGACTTGAGCTGGGATTTCCGGCTTTGCTAGGAAGAGAGATTGGCAGCTGATGGCTGGGACACGTAGGCAAGTCTCCCGGTACTGAAGGGAATTATAAGATGGTCCAGGGTAGAGTCTGCATTCCGCGCATGCACTCTAGCCTCCTGCCTACCTGGGTGTCAAGAACATTGGCAGCTGATGGACAAGGAGTGCCCTGATCTGTCACCTCTTCCTGGGTCTTGTGAGCAGCATACTGGGCCAGTGCTAAAGTCCCAGGTGGCCTGATTGCCTGTGTTGCTCACCTGTTCTCTACCCCCCCACCCCACCCCCAATAACCTGTCCTCTCCTGCCCTTGGCTTGTTAAGTACCTGAGAAAACATGTGACAAAGCTTTGGCAAATTCAGTGAAATTTGATCAAAACACAGTCAAGCCCTCTCCTGTGCTGCCAAGTCAGCCTGAGGGGTGCCTTTGCCCGCGGTCTTGGGGGATTGTGCCAGGCCTGCCTGGCAGAGGTCCCAGCCCTGCTGAAGGTCTGCTTGCTAAGGAACTGCTAACAGTCAAGGCCAACTGGACCATGTCACTCCCCTTGCAGAGCTGAGGGGAGGAAAGGAAGCCTGCATAGAAGATAAAACTCCAAGACCCCCCACACTGAGATCTAGAAAGCTCTTTGGGATCCAAGCACAGTCTGCCTCTTCAGCCTTGCTCCCCATCAGGCCCGAAAACACATCAGACTTTTCACTGTACTCTATTCCTTCAGCCCAAACAGCTCTCCCTCTCATGCCTGCCTGAGAATCTCCTATTCATGCTGCCAGTGCTAGCTTAAGAGCCTTTGCTGATTCTCCTGCTAAATCCAACCCCCATGCCCCCATCTCTAGCCTCAAGCCCTTACGTGCTCAGAGCATCTTGTATTTTAATGTCACAGCACTGAAATTGTCACATAACTACATACTTGCCTACGGGAAGCTTTGTTTAATGCGTGACTCCCCTTTAGAATCTAAGATTCACATGGAACAGGGGCTGTAGTGGATTTGCTCCTCACATGTCCTTATTATCTGATTCATAATAGGAGTTCAACTATAAACATTTAAATGAATGACAGAATGAGCTGAGGACACTATGAAAGGTACTGTGCTGACCATTTCACATGCATCATCCCATTCAATCGTAATATCCATTGTTATCTCGGTTTCACAGATGACAAAACAGAAGATCAGAAAAGTTATGTATCCACCCTAAGGTCATGCAGCTACATGGCACGGCTGGAGCTTGAACCTGAAACTGTCTGGCTCCAGGCTGATCTTATAACCATCCCACTGTACTGTACTGGGACATGCAAGGATGTCTTTGAAGCCTGGGCCCCATGTTTGTAAAGGCAAACAAACACCAGTTTTCCTTTATCTCCCCTAATGCATTCTCTAGTGTGGGTCACTAGAGAGGGCTTTAAAAAAAATTACATGACCACATGACCCTTTTTCTTCCCCTTTTATCCTGCTGTAGGCTCTCTAATGGCCTCAGGATAAACTGTGAACTCCTTGGCACAGCACATAACACCTTTGATGATCTCCCAACCCCACTCTTGGTGAGCCTTGTGATTCTAAAATCTGAATCAGTGTGCATTTCTGAAACACTGGCTGTCTTCCTCCTCCCAGCCTTTGAGTTTGCACTTCTTCCCACCCTGGCTTCCCCCGCCCTACCCCAGTCCTAAGAACTCTGGAGCTTTACCTCCTCTATGAAGATTCCCCAACCTGAATGAGCCCTTCTCTTCTGTGTGGCTAATCATAGCACACATTATACTGAGTCATTTCTCCCAATGCTTGTCTCTCATCAGACTGCGAACCCTAATAACAGGGACCAGAGTATGCTGTTCATGTTCCCGGCAGAGAAAGTGCTCTATAAATATTCAGTAAAACCCTGGATTTTCTACCCTTTGAAAAATGAAAATGTTCTCTGGCTTATCTGTTGGGCCTTGATAGTAGAAATGCATCTTCTTTTTGACTTGCCATTAAGCTCCATAAAAACTACCAGCTCCGAGGAAATTTTGGATGGCTCTCTAAACATACTTTTTGCTTCCTTGTTTTCACTTTGGAAATAGCAGGGATGTCTTCATTTTGTGCATGATATAGACCAGAGTCACCAGCTTTTGAAATGCTGGCCTGTCAGTCAACTGGCCCAAACACAGGTCGGCCTCACCATCCTGGCACTGAATGGAGTAAACTTTAGCAAGTGTTTGAGTGAGAAAGAGTACAAAAGAATCTTAAAACAATATGTATAGTTTAATATATAAGCTAGGCCTTAATGGTGCTTAGGTTGAGCAAAGCTATTGTTTGGATTCCTCATGCAGACAAAAATTCCCCATGGTGTGTTGGGTTGGCTGCTAAGGGTACCCAACACTCCAGAAGGTTCATCTAACATCTGCAAAACCATTACTAATCAGTCTGGTCCAACCATATGGTATCTGAGAGCTCTCGTATGTCTAGATAAAGTGTATATGCCCCAAAGCCCATCAAACTGTTTAAGAAGACACTTGTTTGAAGGAGAAGAGCCACATCCTCCTGAAAGTTTCGTTGGTGGAAATGAGATCCAGTTCTAGTCCCAAAAGAGGAAGAGCCCTTCTGTTTTCCAGCCACTGACTCGGAACCCGCAGACATGGAGTATGACTCAGCTTCTCTATCTGGACTCTTGTTATCACCAAGCTCCATGTGGGGGCTGTGCATGCTAATTGACAAAATAACATTTGTGAAGAAAGTTGTGCTTTCTGGGGAAGAAAAAAAATATAGTACATCATTTAAAAAAAATTTTCTTCTCACCAGAAGCAGCAGCTATCTTTGTCAGTCAAATGCTCCACCAAAGTCATTACCTTTAAGGTGGGGGTAGACTGTGGTGGTCGGCCTCAGGAGGAGGCGGTGCTGAGCACAGATGCCAAGAGACACCCAAAATTCTGGACTAGCCATATTGGGGTGTCTCAGGGTGGCGAGCTGGAGAGAGAGAGATGGTGTAGGGAGGGCAAGTGCCTTGTCTTCGGCTGCTTTGTGGTTAAGGTGGGTACGGGGTGGGTAGCAGGATGGGAGAGTAAAATGACTTGATGCCTCCTTCAGGTCATGGGAGAGCTTCTGAACAGCAGCATTGCCTTCTGCAGTGGGCCTAGTTCCAACACGTGTGGAGCCCAGGGCGAGAGTGCACACAGAGGCCCACACAGAGAACGTGTCCCTGTTACAGACTGGGCTCCACCCGGACCCTGCAGCCTTCTGCGGGGGATCCCTCTGGTGACAGGACACTAGGGGAACCAAGATGTGCTGGGGCAGCGCCGGCCGAAGCTGGACCTGGGCTCAACTGAACCGAGGATGGAGACTGACCCCCACTCATTTCTCAGGCAGCCTTGGTGGGCAGGCTTTGTTCCTCCAGGCCCTGGTTTTCTGAAGGGATTTTTCAGGCATTCCTAAGGCAGGGGCGAGGGAGGGAGTGTGCAGGGAGCATCTTGAGTGATCGTGGTGATTGGCTTTAAACAAAGACAGCCCCTCCTCTGGTGACCCATAGCTGAGGCTGTGAGTCTCTCCTCCCCATGCCCACTGCGAGCCACACCCTGTGGTCCAGGGGCCCAATCCAGCTCCCCATCAGTCTCCTGTTTGCTCAGTAGGTTCCTGAAATTTCCAAAATAATTTCTCCTGTGAAATTGAATAGGAAAAAAAAAAGTCTTTGTGTTCAGGTGTCACAAAATGCAGTGGTTTCTTGTCTGGTCAAAGGTCACACCCTTTCCTTTGCCTTCCCCCACCCACCTCTGCCCCCAAGTCCAAATAACAATCAAGTCATTTCTCATACTCTGCAGCCACTAGGAAGTATCCGAACTTAAGAAAGTCTATAGTATTGGTCTGCTTTGATTCTGAACCGTTTCCTTCAGAGGACCTTTGGAAAGCTAGGAATTACTCAAAGAGCTGGGGCCACCCTGGCGCTTTCTCAGCCTAAATGTCCTTGACCACTTCTCCCCACCACTTTGTCTCCAGCTCAGTGGGTGCCCCATCCATGCCTTCTTGGAAATCTGCCCTTGACAGGACAGTCCTGGTTGGTGGGAGGGACTCCAAGTTGACCCATACAGGCATTCTGACTGGTGAATCTGTAGGCAACCTGACTACTCACAGGGAAATACCCATGAAATGCATCCCCATTTGCCTCACCACCAAAGCTGACCACTGATCACCTAGGAGTTAGGCAAGAGGGCAGGGATGGCTCCAGTGCAGATGCATCTCCCAGACTCAGAGCCACATGACTCAGAGCAAGTTTCCTGGGCTGTGGGAGAGGGTGGTGGGAGCCTTCTCAGAGAAGACGAATGACCCATGATATTGGTGGGCCTCCTTTCTCTTCCTGCCAATATTTTTCTTCTAAGGGTTTTCAGCAAAGATGCCAGTCAGCACAAACAGTTATGATTCCTAGTTTCTTTAAAAATTTTCATGTCCTTTTAAAATATTGAATAGAAATATAAGGTATGTATAATAAAATGCATACATCTTAAGTGCATAATCAGTGAATTTTTATACACACACACACACACACACACACACACATATATATATATATATATACCTACCTGCATAAGCACCACTAAGATCAAGATACAGAAACTTTCCAGCACCCAGAAAGTTCCCTCATACATTTTCACAGACATAATCCTCTGAAGAAAACTTGTTCTGACTTTCATCACTAGAGATTAGCTTTCCCTGTTTTTGAACTTCACATCAATGGAGGCATGCGGTGTGTCCTCTTTCCTGTCTGGATTCTTTCACTCACCATGAGACTCTCTTATGTTGCTGTGTTTTAACAACTCATCATTTCTCATTGCTGATAGCAGTCAATTGCATGAATATACCACAATTTATTACCAAATTATGATGACTCAGTGGTAATGAACTAGGAGATTCAGGTTTGATCCCTGGATCAGGAAGATCCCCTGGAGAAGGCAATGGCTATACACTCCAGTATTCTTGCCTGGAAAATTCCATGGACAGAGGAGCCTGGCAGTCTACAGTCCATGGGGTCACAAAGAGATGGACATGACTGAGCGACTCAGCTCAGTCCAGCACACACAGGAGCACCACAATTTATTAATCCATTTTACCAGTGGCGCCCAGGTGGGCTATTTCCAGTTCAGGGTTATTACAAATGAAGATGCTTGCTTCACAGCTTCTTAGTTAACATTTCTCTAATGCTTATTAAAAGGCATTAATACTGTAATACTTTTAATACCTATAATACTTTTTAAGTATTAAGTCACTTAATCCTTGCAATAAACCTAGGATAATTATTATTACCCCCATTTGACAAGTGAGAAAACTGAGGCAGAAGAAGGTTAAATAACTTCTCAGTATATAGAACTGGAAAGTAGAACTGGGATTCAAACCCTAGAAGGTAATCTAACTCAATAACCTGTCTTCTTAACCATCTAGCTAGTATTAGCTAAGACCACTTATTTGCTGCATGACCTTGGGCAAGCCTGTTAATTACTATCTCCTCATTTACCAACTTGGGATAATAACAGTACCTCCATTCACAGAGTTATTGTAATATAAGGGCTTCTTTCTTGGTGGCTCACACGGTAAAGAAATTGCCTGCAATGTAGGAGACCAGGGTTCAATCCCTGGGTCGGGAAGATCCCCTGGAGAAGGCAATCACCTCATTTGCCAACTTGGGATAATACCAGTACTTCCACTCACAGAGTTATTGTGAGGGTTAAATAAATAATCTATATAAGGCAGACACTGTTGATTGACAGGGAGGCCTGGTGTGCTGCGATTCATGGGGTCGCAAAAAGTCAGACACTACTGAGCGACCGAACTGAACTGAACTGTTGATTGACTAACCCAATAGTCATTCCCAATCCCCTTCTGCTAGCCTCCCTACCAAAACTATAAAAGCTAAATGCTCCCTTCCTAGCCTCCTTTGTACCCAGAAATGTCTATGTGCCCCAGTTCCACAGAATGAGGTTGATAAGATATAGGCTAAGGGACTTCTGGAGAAATTTCACTTCCTCATAAAAAGAATATGTAAGAAAGAGAAATTCTCTTAGTGCCTACTTGTCCCTCCCACTTCTTCCCTTTAATGTAGATGTGATGTCTGGCACAGTGGCAACCATCCTGTGAAGCCAAGGATGAAAGTCAACCCACTGGGGAAGATGGAAGTGAAAGACAGAAAGAACCTTTTTCCTTGATGATACTATTGATCTTGCCATGACAGGACTAGAATGTCAAACTTCAGACTTTCTATTAAATAAACAACACATGCCTTTGGGGATTAAGGTATTGTTCAGATTTTCCATTATTAGCAGTATAGATGACAGACCCTGTAAAATGCTTATCACAATGCCAGGCACAAAGTAAGAGCTCAGTAAATACTAGGCTATTATGTGGATCTGTTTAATTGGAACCTGGGTCCAAATGTTTTCACCTTCTTTAATCTGCTAATGATTTTCAATACCTTAAAGAGACACTATTCCTCCTCCTGGCATCAGCTATAAGCCTCAGGAATGGAGCACCCCTGACATTCTTCAACAAAGCAATGAGCAACTGGACCTGTCAGCGTTCCCAGAGGTATTCTCTAGGCTAATGCCTATGAAAGCTGAGCTGCCTCAAAAACTCATAGAATGCATCAGAAAAAAAAAAAAAAAGCTAAATGTGATTTAGCTAAAAAAAAAAAAAAATAGTTCAGAAAGTTTGTGGGGCAATTTTCAGCATCTCTTTTTTTTCAAATTGGAGGATAATTAGTTTATAATTTGTGTTAGTTTCTGTTGTACCACAATGTGTATCAGCTATATTCTTGAGCCTCCCTCCCAGTCTCCTCATCCTTCCCCTCTAGGTCATCACAGAGCACTGGGCTGAGCTCCCTGTGCTATATAGCAGCTTCCCACTAGCTATCTATTTTACACATGGTCACTTTCTCAAATGGTCCCACCCTCTCCTTCCCCCGCTGTGTCCATAACTCTGTTCTCTATGTCTGGGTCTCTGTTCCTGCCCTGCAAATAGGTTCATCAGTACATTTTTCTAGATTCCATATATATGGTTAAAATATGATATTTGTTTTTCTCTTTCTGACTTACTCCACTCTATATGACTGACTCTAGGTTCATCCACTTCACTGCAGGTGACCCGATTTCATTCCTTTTTTATGACCAAGTAATATTCCATGGTGTGTATGTACACAACTTCTTTATCCATTAATTGGTTGATGGACATTTTGGTTGCTTTCATGACCTGGCTATTGTAAACAGTGCTTCAGTGAACATTGGGTACATGTGTCTTTTTGAATTATGGTTTTCTCAAGTATATGCCCAGTAGTGGGGTTGCTGGATCATATGCTAGTTTTATTCCTAGTTTCTTAAGGAATCTCCATACTATTCTCCATAGTGGCTGTATCAATTTACATTCCCACCAACAGTGCAAGAACACAGTCCTGATAAGAATACGCTTGTGACTAGGTGACTGCAGCAGGCTGAGGAAGTAGAACAAAGACCCCTCAACAACAATCAGGGACCCCGGACTTGATTGTTATACGAACTGACCCACCTTGGTCAGAGCCATGAGATGTAAGTTAGACACACTCAGTAGAATGGCAACCTACTCTTGATTTTAAATTTTCAGCATCACTTAGCAATTTATTTTTTAAAAATTCAGTTAGACTTTTGTTTGTCTAGGTCCAATTCAACAAATAAGTATTGATTGCCTGCTCTGACCAAGGCACCCAGATATCTAGGCTATATGGATGAAGCAAACAGAAAGAGAGAGAAATTTGTTTTATATTTTATATGGGCTTTCTTTTGACAGCTGCAATTTGACTCTATTTTCCCCTCATGCATGTTAATGCTTGTAGGCCTTTATGTTTGTGTGTGTGTGGTGTATGTGGTGTGGTGTGTGTGTGTGTGTGTGTGTGTGGTGTGTGGTGTGTGTGTGTGCATGTGCTCAGTCCTGTCTGACTCTTTGCAACCCCTCGGACTGTACCCACCAGCCTCTTCTGTCCATGGGATTTTCCAGGCAAGAATACTGGAGTTGGTTGCTATTCTTCTCCAAAAGATCTTCCTGACCCAGGAATCAAACTCCAGTCTCCTGCATTGCAGGCAGATTCTTTGCTGTCTGAGCCACTCATATTCATTAATTATCATTTCTACCCTTTAATCCTGTTTCTGCCTCTCAAGCTATCTCCTAAACAGCAAAAACTACACTAAAACTGCAAGCTTAAAAACTTATGGAAAAAAAAAAAAAACTTATGGCATCAGAGCAGATTTCCTAGAGTCTAAGGATCTCTGTCCTCTACAGACATGGAAATGAGAATCAAGCTGCTCCTTACTCGAGTCAAGTTCTAGGCTGGACGTGCAGAGGTAGAATCTGCAGCCCTGAAGTCTACCTGGTTTCATGGGAGTTGAGGCCATCATCTCTTGGATGCGCAGTTCTCCTCTTTGAGAACCACTTTCCCTATTGTGGGATTATTAACCCATTTCCCCATAAGGGACCCTCAATGCTGTGCTTAGCCCCTCTGCTGAGAGAGCTCATTTTCAGAACCAGGCCTGGATGGAAGATGACAACTGTGGATGGAACCATGTGCAAGAAGGCCCTACTCATCAACAGAGACTCCAGGAGTGGATCTGGTGTTTTACTGTCTCCTGGAATGTGGCCCAAACCCTGATATGCACTCAGAGATAGATGGACCATCTCCAGGGATTGGGAACTGGGTGCCCCTTTGCTCCCAAATAAAGAGAAGGGGCTGGAAGAATAGGAATTTGTCATTAAGAAGTTCCAGGTATGTGTGCAAACTAAGAGTTCACACAAAGATACGAAAAGCACAAGCTAAGGGTGGACACAACCTTGTTTCCAGTTATGTGTGATGAGGGTAATCTATTCACTCTGCAGGGGTGGATCTTCTCTGCAGAAATATGCCTCCTAATGAACAAAATCCACTGAAATTGATATGAGGAACCATGCTTTATGTAAGAGATGTTGTGG
This sequence comes from Redunca redunca, assembly GCA_006410935.1. Taxonomy (NCBI): domain Eukaryota; kingdom Metazoa; phylum Chordata; class Mammalia; order Artiodactyla; family Bovidae; genus Redunca; species Redunca redunca. Next base: position 117,064 of record SJYQ01007425.1, read on the forward strand.
GTAATGAATTTTAATCAAGTACATTAAGCAATGAGGGCAACAGGCTGTTTGAAGGAATTCCGTGGTGAATCCTTATTTAATGCCATTAATTACCACCTAATTTGTCACCTGTGTAAAGCATGCTGACTTTAATTTGCCTAAAAATCCAGATCTTCTCATGCTCTTGTTCCCTCAGATATTCATGACTCCAGAAGGCAGCAGGTTACTCTCCTTACAGAATTCGTACCTCAGCTGAAAATAACATAAATCACTACTCGAGTATACACGGCCACATAAACATCATTTTCAGAGTTGGTTTCATTTGTTAACCAATGTCCAATTGCTGTTACCCTCAGTCTCTCTTAAATGCCTGCAGGATCACAGCCTCTGCTAGGAAAAGCATCAGCAATGCCAACCGGGGAGGCACCACTGGCACCATTACTGAAGAACAGCATCTTCTGATGAAAATCTTTGGGATCCATTAAAAGGCTACTCGACAGCCACTGCTGATAGATGCAATTAAACATGTCAGTCTGGAAGGACAGACTCTGGCTACATAAGCTAACTTGGGTGAACTGAGCAAGATGGATAAAAATTGGCTCTGCTGGGGGCTCAACGTGAAGAATGATTTTGCTTTGGGTATACTTATTTAGAATACATTTACAAGTGTTGCTGCTTAGAAAAGAATTATTCAAAAACTAACACTGCCTATCCTGTACCTCATGAACCACTTCTTTCATCTATTCCTGGGTTCCCTCTGGCGATGCTGGGGTTAGAAAGGGTCCCTCTATATGCACGCAGGCTGAACTGGAGGCAGAGGCAGTTCTACCTCATGGCTTTATTTCAACAGTAATTCCCAGGTATAAATAACCAGCCTGGCATTCTTCCCTGTGTTCCAGTCCTCTAATTCCAGCCTTTTGAGTTTTGCCCTCAAAGTCAGTAAGTCTATCAACTGTGTTTCCTTCCCCATCCAACCAGCTCCTCTGGGTTTATTTTTGTCATTATCCTTCCCCTTATCTGGGCTTCCCTTGCGGCTCAGCTGGTAAAGAATCTGTCTGCAATGTGGGAGACCTGGGTTTGATCCCTGGGTTGGGAAGATTCCCTGGAGAAGGGAAGGGCTACCCACTCCAGTATTCTGGCCTGGAGAATTCCATGGACTGTATAGGCATGGGCTTGCAAAGAGTCGGACACGACTGAGCGACTTTCAGTTTCACTTTCCCCTTATCCAAGTTATTTTTATTTCTTTCTTTACAACACTATTTATGATAGCCAGGACATGAAAGCAGTCTAAATATCCTTCAACAGATGAATAGATAAAGAAGATGTAGTACATATACAATGGACTATTACCCAGGCACAAAAAAGGAATGAAACTGGGTCATTTGTAGTGATGTGGATGAACCTAGAGTCTGCCATACAGAGTGAAGTAAGTCAGAAAGAGAAAAACAAAGATCATATATAAACCATATGTATGGAATCTAGGAAGGTTGTACTGAGGAACCTATTTGCAGGGCAGGAACAGAGACACAAACATAGAGAACAGGCAAGTGGACTTTTGAGGAGAGTAAGGAGAGATGGGACAAAATGAGAGAGTAGCCCTGACAGATATACATTAGCGTGTGTAAAATGGATAACTAGTGGGAAGCTGCCGTATAGCACAGGGAGCTCAGCTCGATGTTCTGTGATGACCTAGAAGGGTGGGAGGGAGGTCTAAGAGGGAGGGGATATAGGTATACATACAGCTGATTCACATTATTGTACACCAAAAATTAACACAAAATTGTAAAGCAATTATATTCCTATCAAATAAATTAGAATTGCATATATTTAAGGTATGCAACATGATGATTAGATAGACATATACCCAATGACATGATTACTATGGTCAGGCAAACTAACATATCATCTTCTCATGTAGTTACCATATTTGGTGTGTGATGAGAACACCTGAAGTCTACTCTCAGCAAATTTCCAGAATTCAATACAGTATTATTAACTATAGTTGTCATGCTGAACATGAGCTGTTTAGACTTATTTATCCTATAGAACTGGATCCTCTAGAACTTTGTACCTGTTGATCAGTGTCTTTCCGTTGCCCCTACTTCCCCACCTCTGGTAACCACCAGAGTGATGGTAATCACTCTATTCTCTACTATTACTTTTTTAGATTCCACATATAATTGAGCTTCAGTTCAGTTCAGTTCATTTCAGTCGCTCAGTCGTGTCCGACTCTTTGCGACCCCATGAATCTCAGCACGCCAGGCCTCCCTGTCCATCACCAACTCCCGGAATTCACTCAGACTCATGTCCATCGAGTCAGTGATGCCATCCAGCTATCTCATCCTCTGTCGTCCCCTTCTCCTCCTGCCCCCAATCCCTCCCAGCATCAGAGTCTTTTCCAATGAGTCAACTCTTTGCATGAGGTGGCCAAAGTCCTGGAGCTTCAGCTTTAGCATCATTTCTTCCAAAGAATTCCCAGGACTGATCTCCTTCAGAATGGACTGGTTGGATCTCCTTGCAGTCCAAGGGACTCTCAAGAGTCTTCTCCAACACCATCAATTCTTCGGCGCTCAGCTTTCTTCACAGTCCAACTCTCACCATACATGACCACTGGATAAACCATAGCCTTGACTAGACAGACCTTAGTCGGCAAAGTAATGTCTCTGCTTTTGAATATGCTATCTAGGTTGGTCGTAACTTTTCTTCCAAGGAGTAAGCGTCTTTTAATTTCATGGCTGCAGTCACCATCTGCAGTGATTTTGGAGCGCAAAAAAATAAAGTCTGATACTGTTTCCACTGTTTCCCCATCTATTTCCCATGAAGTGATGGGACCGGATGCCATGATCTTTGTTTTCTGAATGTTGAGCTTTAAGCCAACTTTTTCACTCTCCTCTTTCACTTTCATCAAGAGGCTTTTTAGCTCCTCTTCACTTTCTGTCATAAGGGTGGTGTCATCTGGATATCTGAGGTGATTGATATTTCTCCCAGCAATCTTGATCCCAGCTTGTGCTTCTTCCAGCCCAGTGTTTCTCATGATGTACTCTGAATAGAAGTTAAATAAGCAGGGTGACAATATACAGCCTTGACGTACTCCTTTTCCTATTTGGAACCAGTTTGTTGTTCCGTGTCCAGTTCTAACTGTTGCTTCCTGACCTTATATCATTTTTTTTTCTTTTTATGTCTGGCTTATTTAACTTAGCATATGTCCTTGAGGTTCATCCACGCTGGGGCAAATGGTATCTTTTTAATCCATTCATCCAAAGTCACAGCTCACATGAAGCAAACCTAGTGTTTTGGTCCAGATATGTCTTTGGAGAAGGAAATGGCAACCCACTCCAGTGTTCTTGCCTGGGAGAATCCCAGGGACAGGGGAGCCTGGTGGGCTGTTGTGTCTGGGGTCGCACAGAGACGGACACAACTAAAGTGACTTAGCAGCAGCAGCAGCAGCAGCATGTCTTTCTAGGAATCCTTTGGGTCTTTTTGTAAGAAGGATCTTATTCCTGTAAATATGGAGGCTACTAAAGGAAGCACTTTGTTTGCCTTGTGGTGAAACATTAAGCTACACAATAACACACATAGAGAGAGATACACACACCCTTCTAAATGACCCATTGGAAAGGAAGAATTTTTTCTGCCTAGCCAAATGTACAAATTCCTCCTGTCTCTAGCCAGAAGAAAATGAGTGGGTCATTTCTTAGTCTGTAGGACAGATGTCTTCATGTCCTTTGGCAGGGGCTATCTGCCAGCCAGACTATGAGGACTGTCTCTCTATCTCAGAGGCTGCCTTTAGCAGACAGATTCACATCTCATCCTAAAAGCATTTATCAACTGTTAGATCTCTGAGGGCTGGAACACAAGCACTTCTCCTTGGTAAGGCTACAGGGCTATAATTGCATTCACAAGTCTTCATCCAGAAAAAAATCTACTTTTTACTAAGTTCTTATCAAATAATAATATATTGAAAAGCCAAAATTATCCTTCACAGGCTCAGGAGTAGCATTTTCATTTGCTGTGTAATTGAATCCAGAGCATTTCAGCTTTGGCTTCTCTTCTCTGAAATCCTCCCTTTCATTCACAACCTAAGCAAACAACAGCAGTATAGAAAAAGATACAAGCAAGCTTTCTGAATCATATAGGGAAGACTAATTTTCCTTCCTATGGACGATTGTATACACAACCTAAAGAGGAATACACCAAGTATTAATTTTGATTTATGTTTCACTGTAAGAAAGCCACAGTCAGTCTAGGTAAATACTACTGAGCAAAGAAAGGAAAGTAAAATTATCTTTAAAAAGCAGTAGAATTAGCAAGTCTGAATCTTCAGCCTCACAGATGAGCCCTGATTCTATCATTCCAGCTGCACACAGGTCATTTCTTTTTGGATAACATCTTATCACCAAATTCAACAAGTCCCTATCTAAACTGAGCAATTCCAAAATAATTCTCTTAAATGCTTCCTTGATGCTGCCAATGGCGCCAGTTAGGTATGATGGTTTAGAAGACAGTTTGATGTAGTAGGTACAGGGAACAGAATAGTGGTTACCAGAGGTAAAGGAGTGGGGATCGGTGGCTGGATGAAACGGGTAAAGGGGATCAACTATGTAGTGAGAGATGGAAACTAAATTTCTGGCAGTGAGCATGTTGTAGGGTATATGGAAGTAGAAGTGTGATGTTGTACACACGAAACTTATGTAATGCTATAAATCAATGTTACCTCAAAAAATAAATTTAAAAAAGTTTGCTTTCTCATTTTCATTTTTTATATCCTATCAAACTCAGTCCTTATTTATCCTTCAATTAAAAAAGTTATCTAGAGTCTGTTATATATTTGATAGGACATCTCTGTAGCTCAAGCGGTAAAGAATTTGCCTGCGATGCAGGAGACCAGGGTTCAGTCCCTTGGTTGGGAAGATCCTCTGGAGAAGGGAACGGCAATCCACTCCAGTATTCTTGCCTGGAGAATGCTATGGACAGAGAAGCCTGGCTCCAGTGTTCCTGCCTAGAGAATTCCACGGACAGAGAAGCCTGGTGGGCTACAGTTCATGGGGTCGCAAAGAGTCGGACACAACTGAGTGACTAACGAAACTGAGAGACTAACTCCCCCTACACATGTATTGGATACCATGCTAAGTGTTGGGGAGAAAAGGACAAACAAGGTCACTGATCTCACAGAACTTAACATTCAGTAGAGTGAACCAGTAAGTAAGCATGATGTTAAAGTGCTGTCTAATGAGTGATGGTGCAGGGCACTGTCCAGACACATCAGAGGGGGCCAGAGGCACACTTGGGTCAGGAGCACTTCTGGGGCAAGTGACCTCTCAGATTGGATGTGAGGGGTGAGTAGGGATTAGTCCATGAAGAACAGGGAAGGTGGAAAGGATAGGGAACATTTTAAAGGGGAAGAACATCATCCACAATATCCCAGAATGAGAGAGCACGGTCTTATGTCTGGAACCCAGAAGGCAAAATGACCTGGGGCCGAATCCCGCGGGCCTTATAAGACACATAAGACTTCTGGACTTCATCCCAATGATTTTGAACAGAAGAGTGACACAATCAACTTTAGGCTTTTGGTAGATTGCCCTAGTGAAGGTAGAGAATTGATGGGAGGCTGGCAAGTGTGGAGCCAGGGAAAGCAGCAGAAGCTGTTTCAGAGAAGAGAAGTCACTTTCTCAGACTCAGTAGCCATGGAGATAGAAGGCAGGGACTCCAGTTCTGTGTTGGACTGGGCTTGACTGTCATTCTCAGTACCATCTCAAGACCTGTGCAGAGTCAGTGCTTGAGAAACAGCAGAGCACACACAGAAATCTGGAGACCACTCTGTTCAGGCCCTAACTCTGCTCCTTATTAGCTTTGTGACCATGGGTAAGTTATTTAACCTCTTGGGGCCTGAAATGTAAAATAGGGATGATATTCTTATAGTATATATTCCACAGTAAATAAACATTAAATGCATACACGTTAATACACTTAAGGATCTAGAATGGTGCTGGGAACATATGAAGCACTCAACAAATGTTAATTATTATTATTATTTTTAATGTGTTTGGTACTGTATTGTCATTTCCTTGGCAATGTCATCAGACTTTACCAACTCTACTCCAAAATGGCTCTAAAATAGGCTTCCCATCCTGTTCTTCCCTTACCTAATTCTACTCTGTACATGACTTTTAGGTTAATCTTTAAGACATTTTTCACCATGTCACCCCCCCATTTCCAGATTTTATAAACCTCCCTGCTGCTGCTGCTAAGTCGCTTCAGTCGTGTCCGACTCTGTGCGACCCCACAGACGGCAGCCCACCAGGCTCCTCTGTCCCTGGGATTCTCCAGGCAAGAACACTGGAGTGGGTTGCCATTTCCTTCTCCATTGCATGAAAGTGAAAAGTGAAAGTGAAGTTGCTCAATTGTGCCTGACTCTTAGCGACCCCACGGACTGCAGCCTACCAGGCTTCTCCATCCATGGGATTTTCCAGGCAAGAGTACTCCAAATCCTTAATCTCACGATTAAGCCTGTTTCCTAACTTGATCTTACTTATTCTTTTCTAACCTTATTTCCCATTTTAGTGATACTCCTGTGTGTGCCCTTTTGGTTTCAGTTCAGTTCAGTTCAGTCGCTCAGTCGTGTCTGACTCTTTGTGACCCCGTGAATTGCAGCACACCAGGCCTCCCTGTCCATCACCATCTCCCGGAGTTCACTCAGACTCACGTCCATCAAGTCAGTGATGCCATCCAGCCATCTCATCCTCTGTCATCCCCTTCTCCTCCTGCCCCCAATCCCTCCCAACATCAGAGTCTTTTCCAATGAGTCAACTCTTCGCATGAGGTGGCCAACGTATTGGAGTTTCAGCTTTATCAGCATTCCTTCCAAAGAAATCCCAGGGCTGATCTCCTTCAGAATGGACTGGTTGGATCTCCTTGCAGTCCAAGGGACTCTCAAGAGTCTTTTCCAACACCACAGTTCAAAAGCATCAATTCTTCGGCACTCAGCCTTCTTCACAGTCCAACTCTCACATCCATGCATGACCACAGGAAAAACCATAGTCTTGACTAGACGGACCTTAGTCGGCAAAGTAATGTCTCTGCTTTTGAATATACTATCTAGGTTGGTCATAACTTTCCTTCCAAGGAGTAAGCATCTTTTTATTTCATGGCTGCAGTCACCATCTGCAGTGATTTTGGAGCGCAAAAAAGTAAAGTCTGACACTGTTTCCACTGTTTCCCCATCTGTTTCCCATGAAGTGATGGGACCGGATGCCATGATCTTCGTTTTCTGAATGTTGAGCTTTAAGCCAACTTTTTCGTAGGGATCTAAATTTGCAAGAGATTTCATGTAAACTCTGCTTTGGCTTGTGATGAAGTATTTATTCACATTTAAGAGAACTACTTTGGATAGTGTGCCCAAGTAGCTGAACACCAGGAAACAAGAGACCCTATGAAGTCATCTTCACAATGGTGAAGTATTCCCAGTATTTTTGGTTTGCAATCTACAGTAGTGACAATCTTATACACCATTTGCATTGTTTTTGCTGATTTATTTTGTCTTTTGTGGGCCAAAAAAGGATAGTAAAGGTTTAAGTGTATGGTATGGAATAGTGTGGATCACAATAATCTGTGGAAAATTCTGAAAGAGATGGGAATACCAGACCACCTGACCTGCCTCTTGAGAAACCTATATGCAGGTCAGGAAGCAACAGTTAGAACTGGACATGGAACAACAAACTGGTTCCAAATAGGAAAAGGAGTACGTCAAGGCTGTATATTGTCACCCTGTGTATTTAACTTCTTTGCAGAGTGCATCATGAGAAACGCTGGGCTGGAAGAAGCACAAGCTGGGATCAAGATTGCTGGGAGAAATATCAATCATCTCAGATATGCAGATGACACCACCCTTATGGCAGAAAGTGAAGAGGAACTCAAAAGCCTCTTGATAAAAGTGAAAGAGGAGAGTGAAAAAGTTGGCTTAAACCTCAACATTCAGAAAACGAACATCATGGCATCTGGTCCCATCACTTCATGGGAAATAGATGGGGAAACAGTGGAAACAGTGTCAGACTTTATTTTTGGGGGCTCCAAAATCACTGCAGATAGTGACTGCAGCCATGAAATTAAAAGACGCTTACTCCTTGGAAGGAAAGTTATGATCAACCTAGATAGCATATTCAAAAGCAGAGACATTACTTTGCCGACTAAGGTCCGTCTAGTCAAGGCTATGGTTTATCCAGTGGTCATGTATGGATGTGAGAGTTGGACTGTGAAGAAAGCTGAGCGCCGAAGAATTGATGCTTTTGAAGTGTGGTGTTGGAGAAGACTCTTGAGAGTCCCTTGGACTGCAAGGAGATCCAACCAGTCCATTCTGAAGGAGATCAGCCCTGGGGTTTCTTTGGAAGGAATGCTGATAAAGCTGAAACTCCAATACGTTGGCCACCTCATGCGAAGAGTTGACTCATTGGAAAAGACTCTGATGCTGGGAGGGATTGGGGGCAGGAGGAGAAGGGGACGATAGAGGATGAGATGGCTGGATGCCATCACCGACTCGATGGACGTGAGTTTACGTGAACTCCGAGAGATGATGATGGACAGGGAGGCCTGGCGTGCTGAGATTCATGGGGTCGCAATGAGTCGGACACAACTGAGCGACTGAACTGAACTGAACTGAATAAAGGCATTCAGTCTTTATTCAGACTTAATGAAGGGAACTTGCCTTGGGAGGCCATGCCATGACAAGTAATGTCATCTACTGAAGTGAGAATGTTCATTTTAAGGGGAGTTGGTGTTGTTTTAATATAAGTGGCTTCATTTCAGGGCTCAGGAAATATCAATAGCTCTTGAAATTAGCAGTAATTATTTTTTAGATTTTATAGGAATATGCCTTATGGAGATTTTCCAGAAGAAATTACCCTGGAAAGATGGAAGAAGACTGTTTTCTTCAAAAGGCATACTCTGCTTAATGTCAGGCATTGACTTCTTCCCCTCCACACAAGTTACCAGTTGCTGCTTCCTGGCCCTGCTGGTTCTCTATCCTCTGCCTCAGCTCCTCCTTATCTTTGTTTTGCCATTTTACCAAAGCCCGAATCACTAAGTCCTCTGTCCTCTGTGAAGTCTCTTGTAATAAAGACAATTCTCACTAAGGTTTCTCTTCCCGAAGCTTCTATTGTCTGTTTTTATACTTTTATTTATATATTTCTCTAGTATAGAAATAATATATAATGAATGTACCATAAATAGCTTATATTTAGAGTATACAAAACTGATGAGATCTGACATAAGTATATCTATGAAACCATCACTGCAAATCAAGATAAGGAACACACCCATCACCCCACAAAGTTACCTCATACCCTCCTGTAAGCACACCCTTCTTCATACCCACCCCTGACCCCTGCTGCTGCTGCTGCTGCTAAGTTGCTTCAGTCATATCCGACTCTGTGCAACCCCTTAGATGGCAGCCCACCGGGCTCCCCCATCCCTGGGATTCTCCAGGCAAGAATACTGGAGTGAGTTGCCATTTCCTTCTCCAATGCATGAAAGTGAAAAGTCAAAGTGAAATCGCTCAGTCATGTCCAACTCTTAGCGACCCCATGAACTGCAGCCTACCAGGCTCCTCCATCCATGGGATTTTCCAGGCAAGAGTACTGGAGTGGGGCGCCATTGCCTTCTCCAAGCCCTGACCCTAGTCCACCAAAAATATAAAATTGCCATACATTTAATTTTTAAAAAACTGATAATAAAATCACATTCCATTATTGCTATTCTTGCCTTAAACACTCAATTATCCTGTAAAGATATGTAAAAAACAATAAGGGGAAAAGTACTTTATATTTATCCCCATATATATTCCATTTCCTCTCTCCTGGTATACCAGCTACAGATCACTGCTTAACAAACCACTTCCAAACTGAGCAGCTTAAAAAAACATGCATTATTTTACAGTTTCTGTGGGTCAGAAATTAGGGTGCAGCTTAGCTAGGTGCTCTAGGCTGGGGTCTCTCACAAAGCTACAAGCAGGATATCCAGATTGTCAGTCAAAAAAAGGCTCAACTGGGGAGGGTCTCCTACATTCAGGCATGCGGTGGTTGGCATGACTCTGGTGAACTTTTGGACTGAAGACCTCAATTTCTTCATGGCTGTTGGCCAGAAGCTGTCTTCAGTTGTTTGCCACGTGGGCTTCTCTATAGTGTAGCACACACCGTAATAGACGGTATCATCCGGTGAGCCAGAAGAAATAGAGGAAGAGTGTGAGGGAGATGGAAATCTCAGTCTTTTACATTCCACATCTTGGAAGTGGTGTCTCAGAACTCTTGTTGCATTGCATTCATTAGAAGCAAGTCTCCAGGTCCATCTCATACACAGGGAAGAGAGATTATACCAGAAAGTGGGGATCACTAGGAACTGACTAGTGATCACGTGAATTTCCCTTTCAAGTTTCAACAGCTCTTCACTGTCTACAAAATCAGGCCCAGATGAATCCTCTAACACTAAAGGCCCTTTCCTCAGTGATTTTGGCTTATATTATCTTTGTAAGCTTGGCCATTGTACGCCTTCCCACTGCTGTCAACTCCAGTCCAATTGGACTGGTAACTTCTCTTGAAATCCTCTCAGGCCCACTGATGCCTGTTTAAATCCATGAATGTAAACTTCAGGGTTCAGCACACATGCCAACTCCTTCATGTCATTTTCTCAAAGTTTTCTAGCCAGAAGGAATAGCAATATGTTGATGCTCAGAAACAGTGTCTGGCGCACAGTAGGCACACAAGTATTTATCTGAAGAGTGAACCACCCTTTCTCTTTTATACTTTCATAACATTTCATATTTGCCTAGTAGCACTTTCATCACCCTGCCTTGATGCACCGACTAGTTCTTTCATTCAAAAAGAAATGACTGAGTGTCCCTGTGTGCAAGGTTCCACACTACAGAACTAACTGAATAATGGTCATCTCTCTCACAGCAGTGTGAGCTGTATGCATGGGCATCTCTCTCAAGGCGGTGTGAGTGTGTCCAATGTACGTATGGCCTCCTTTCCCACAGTGAGGTCCCCAAGGGAAGACCACATCCTGCTCCTCATAGCTTCACACATAGACCCTAGCACTGGACCTCATATAACACAAAATAAATGCTTAATGGAACAGAAACAAATTATCTTCTGAATTAACAACATAAACACAGCTCAAGCAAGCGTCGGGATACTGACAATCTGTTTATGTCCCAAACAACTGAAAGGAGGACAAAGATCATTTAATTTCCTAGGGGGAAGTAGGTGCTGACTTGCTTCTTTGTATTGGACTTTAATTCCTTTCAAAACAGAACAGTCTGTCTTTAGTGATCAGTCTTAAAGAGAAAAACACAAACAACACAAATTCTGTCAAGTTCAGTTTCTTCAAAAGGTGATCAAGCTAAATGAGTAGCAACTTTAAAACTTCACCATTTCATCTCCTGACCTTGACAGCCTGGTTAGATGACACCTCAAGTATTTTAATTTTTAATATACAAAATGAATATTCAGTGTAGCTATTACTTCAAAATTTTAGAAAGTCTTTACAAATAATTTTAGTGCATGAACTTTGTTCATACTATTTAAGATAAGGTTTGATTTACATACTTGTCTTTAATATAATTCCTGGTTTTAGATAGGACTAAGTACAACATTCACTGTCTCTCACTGATAACTATCCATATTTATAGTGGATGTGCAAATGTTATGAAAATGCTATGTTTCTTCTGAGAACAAATTCCACCCCCGCAACCAAAGGAATGGCCCTTGAGGTTGTACACAAACACTGTGGTCCTGTTCTCCAATCACGGCTGACCTGACGGAGGGCAGACACTTGGCTCAAGCCAGACCAATGAGACTCCACCCTTCAAGAAATTGTACTGGGGTGGCCAAAAAGTTCGTGTTGTTCCATAATGAACTTTTTGGCCAACCCAATATTTGGGACTGAGCCATTAGGCAGTCTACCAGGATTACTGTTTAAATTGGGAGGGCATCTTCCCATGTACATGAAGAAGAAGGAGAAGCCAATTTGCAAATGAGAAGTAATGAGGCAAACGTGAAAGAGAAACACAAATGACACTGAGCATTTAGTATGTGTCAGGCACTCCGGGAGCGAGTGAAGGACAGGGAGGCCTGGCGTGCTGCAGCCCACGAGGCCACAAAGAGCTGGACCTGACCTAGGGACCGAACAACAACAAGGTACTATCTTATCTAATTCTCACAGAACTGAACGAAACTCAAGCGTTTACAATCAAGGAAACTGAGGCAAAGAGAGATAACAGGAAGTGACACAGCCGGGAGGTGAACCCAAGAATCTGACTTCAAGGCCCAGCTGGTGAGCATGACATTCTCCTCTCCTGGAACAGCTGAGAGAATGAGGGACCCTGGGACTCCAGAGAGGATGAGGGACCCCGGGACTCCAGAGAGCAGGGCCAGCTGGCTTCCTTATCTAGATTTACTGGTCTTGCCTGCTGCTGCTGCTAAGTCACTTCAGTCGTGTCCAACTCTGTGTGACCCTGTAGATGGCAGCCCATCAGGCTCCCCCATTCCTGGGATTCTCCAGGCAAGAACACTGGAGAGTGGGTTGCCATTTCCTTCTCCAATGCATGAAAGTGAAAAGTGAAAGTGAAGTTGCTCAGTCGTGTCCAACTCTTAGCGACCCCATGGGCTGCAGCCCACCAGGCTCCTCCATCCATGGGATTTTCCAGGCAAGAGTATTGGAGTGGGGTGCCATTGCCTTCTCCGTGTCTTGCCTGAGACTTATCTAAATTGCCTACCTTTGGGTACTGGGAGGACCAATTTCTTTCATTAAGATCTCCCCATTTGCTTCAAAGATTTGAGAGGTTTCAGTTACCTGTAATCCCAAAGGCACTTACGACAGCCCCGCCCCCTTGCTTTACACTGTGTGCCATGCTAAGTCGCTTCATTGTGTCTGACTCTGTGAGACCCCGTGGACTGTAGCCCACCAGGCTCCTCTGTCCACGGGATTCTCCAGGCAAGAATACTGGAGTGGGTTGCTATGATCTCCTCCAGAGGATCTCCCTGACCCAGGGATCGAACCCACTTCTCTTAAGTTTCTTGCTTTGGTAGGCACGTTCTTTACACTAGATCCATATGAGAGCCAGCATTGTCACTGAAGTTCATGTGCATATGCTCACATTCCCATTTCCAGCAACCTTCTCTGCTGTTTGAGTTCCTTTTCCACACACAGGCACACACACACAGCACGTCTTTGCACCTGCTTCTCTGCTCTATGTAAAATGATTATTTGCCGGTGGAGTTGCAGGGAGAATGATGCAAAGGATTAGGAAGATGTCTGAGACTTTGTTTAATTGATGGGCCTTGAGAAATTCTGAGGGAATATTTTATAGTAAGCTGCTGTTTGTAATATTTGCAATTAATGCTTTTAGTCTAATTAGGCAGTTTGAACATTAGCAAGAGAAAGGTAATTAAATCTGTGTTTGTCTTTCCCATCTCAAAGGAAACCTTTCAAAACAACCGGGAAAGGTAAAGCCTAGCCAAATCCATTTTTTAACCAGGAAAGTTTCTGGCAAACTTTTGCTGGCATCTAAACATATGTAAATCTTCAAATGGGTTGTGCATCGCTGGCCCCATACACTGTAAAAATGCCAAATTTCAGCAGTATTGGTATCAAAGGAAGAAGGCAAAACAATGAATTACTTTATCAGGTCTGTGATTTCAGTCTAGGCCTTGTGGTCCTTGGCTTCCTGCCCAATGAAATGAGGCAGCTGTATGTTGTTGGGGCTCTGCATCTAGACAGATCAGAGTTAAGTCAGGGTTAAATCACTTCTCACCACCTATGAGCTGTGCAACCCTGCGCCAGTCACTTTTGACCTTGGGCAAGCTCATTTTTTACTTCCTTTTCTCTGAGCCTCAATTTCTTCATCTGCAAAATGGGATGAATTCTGTCTCCTTCACAGGATTGCAGTAAGGATGAAAGGGACAGTCCATTGTCAGAAAAGCAGCTTGCCCAAGGTGTAGACACCTGTATACTTCTTTCCTGTGTGTGCCAAACTACAAGCTCTCATGGCCCTTTGACCCTGAGCCATTTCTGCAGCTACTCTTGTAGCCAAGTAAGTCAAAGTGACACAGGGTGACTACCATCTGAGTGGGGCTTCCCTGGCGGCGGCTCAGTGGTAAAGAATCTGCCTGCCAGTGTAGGAGTGGGGAAGCAAATGGCAACCCACTCTTGTATTCTTGCCTGGAAAATCCCATTGACAGAGGAGTCTGGCACACTACAGGCCATGGGGTTGCCAAGAGTCAGACACAGCTGGAGCGACTTAGCACGCACGCCAGTGTAGGAGATGTGGGTTCTCTTCCTGGGTCAGGAAGATCTCCTGGGGAAGGAAATGGTAACCCAGTGTTCTTGCCTGGGAAATCCCATGGACAGAGGAGCCTGGTGGGCTACAGTTCATGGGGTTGCAAAAGGGTCAGACACGACTTAGTGACTAAACAGCGACTACCATCTAACTACTGGCTCCTTGGCTTGTTCACTGCTCACTATAAGAGGTGAGCCATGGATTCTGGACTCCTCAGCTGCAGCATAACTGCCTGCCCTGGCACCGTCTGGACCCATCGTGTCCTGTGGCTTTAGTGGCAGAGGAATACACCATGTGATGTTCCTGCTGTTTGTTGAGTGGTAAATAAAAACTGTCTTGTTCTTATCTGCTGAGTCTCATTGTTGACTTTCAGCTACTGTGGAGTGGTAAGCCAGTCTCCCTTCTGCTCACTCACATTCTTGGCATCTCTTTTGGAGGCTTGTTACCCTTTGCCAACCTCTCTGAAAGAAGTTGGTAAACTTTCTATAGGGACTAGACAATAAATTTTTAGGCTTTGGCGCTACAGTCATGTCTATTGTGTATTTTTTTTGTGTACTTCTTTAATAACCTTTTAAAAACCATTGTAATTCATAGATTGAACAAAAATAGGCTGAGAACAGGTTATAACCCCACTCTCATGAAGCCTAGCTTCTTCCCTGATAGCCATACAAAGCATTTAAAACAGCATGTTCTAGACTAGTGAAAAGTCCATAAATGTTAGCTATCTTTGAATGAATACTTACTGTTTGTTCATTTCTAAACCTGGAGAAGGAAATGGTGACCCACTCCATGAGTCTTGCCTGGGAAATCCCAGGGACAGCGGAGCCTGGCGAGCTATAGTCCATGGGATTGCGAAAGAGTTGGACACGTCTGAGTGACTAAACAACAACTTTATGGGCTTCACAGGTGGCACAGTGGTAAGGAAAGAATCCACCTGCCAATGGAGGAGACACAGGGCATGCAGCTTTGATCCCAGGTCAGGAAGATCTCCTGGAGTAGGAAACAGCAACCCACTCCAGTATTCTTGCCTGAAAACTGCCAAGGACAGAGGAGCCTGGGGGCTACAGTCCATGGGGTCACTAAGAGTCAGACATGCCTAGGCACATACACACACACATAAAGCACAATTGCTAGTTTTTTCCATTCCTACAAGTGAGTTCTGCTTCTTTGGTAACAGGACTGCTCTTTATATCAGGCTTACCAAAGGGGTACTAAGAGTAGGTTACAGGTGTTTATGTAGACACTGAATCCCCCAACCTTCAGGGCAGCAGGGCGACTGGCCCTGGACACTCCACTCCTCCTCTGGTTTATCCTAATGTGTTGTTCAAACATTATTCTCTATGTGTGCCAAGGCCTGCCAAAAGTTATTAAGTCCTGCTACTAGTCACAGGCTGGAATCAAGATTGCCGGTAGAAATATCAATAACCTCAGATATCCAGAAGACACCACCCTTATGGCAGAAAGTGAAGAGGAACTCAAAAGCCTCTTGATGAAAGTGAAAGTGGAGAGTGA
>SJYQ01007426.1:0-106461 GCA_006410935.1 Redunca redunca
CCCCCCCCCCCCCCCAAAACTAGCCTCTAATTGTAGGCTAGAGCGATCCAGAAGCTAGCTTCTTTGAGGTATTCTGTTAGAAGATTACTTATTCTGTTAGAAAATTACTTTTAAGCTTTTAGGAGCCAATATGTTTTATAAAAGGGAACAGCCCAATCCTGTGTTTTTTTTTTTAAATTCAGATCAGTTATAAAATCTGCATTACAAAGACAGTTATTTCTCTGATGCTTCTACCTAGGGGATTCAAAGCATAGTCTTTAAACTTAGTAGTTAACAACAACAAAAATGCCATGTGTATCTTGTAAAGAAAAATAAGAAAAAACAAGCAAAGTAGGTACCAACAGGCTGTGAAGGTCCACAGGTCCACACGTACAGGAAAGAGCAAGACCCACGCCAACTGTCGAAGGCACAGAAGTGCTCACTGCTCAGGTGGTGTTCGACTCTTTGCGACACCGTGGACTGTGGCCCGCCAGGCTCCTCTGTCCATGGGGTTCTTCAGGCAAGACTACCTGACTGGGGAACCAGTCCCTTCTCCAGGGACTCCTCCTGACCAGGGAGCGAAGCCAGGCCTCCTGCTCCGCAGGCAGATTCTTTACCTTCTGGGCCACCAGGGAAGCCCAAAGGCATGAGCTTGGCTATGAAGCAGAGAAAGGCAATATTGGTATTTTGTCATGGGACATCAAAGCTACTTTGAAATGGCCTGGACAATAAGTACAATGGCAATAAGATGCTTAAGGTAAAAAACCCTCTGCATTTTAGAATCCATGATTCTAAGTATTAATCAATGCTGTGTTAAGTGCAACAGGGGTTACAAAGTGCTAGAAAGAGAAATGCTCCAAAGTACAAAGTTCTGAAGGCTCTAAAATCGTCCTAATATTCAAAACATTTTAAAGCTTAACACTCTCATCTTTCCGATACCCTTCCAGGGTCCCATGTGCTTGCGCCCAGCCCCAGCTCGGCGCGCCTGCGGCCACGTGTGCTTCCCTCCGCGCCATCTGCCGCAGAGGAAGCAACGCGCAGCTGCTTCTCGTACAAGATTCTGTGCGCCTGGCCAAGACATCCAGAGCAGTCATCACAGAAACGAAGGGCAACACAAGGCAGCTCTCTCAGCTCGTTCACAAACAGGGTCTTCTGGTCCGCCCGCACACTTCTCCCAGAGAGACACGGTAGCTTGGTCATAGGTACATGCAGAATTGGTGACTTGCCAGGAAATGAAACTCGCGTCGCCTCACTCTTAGTCCAGTGCCCTTTCTAATATACCAAGTTGCCTTCCATTTAGTAATCAAAGCAAACAAGACCTAAATAAGTACGATGA
The DNA here is from genome assembly GCA_006410935.1 of Redunca redunca. NCBI lineage: Eukaryota > Metazoa > Chordata > Mammalia > Artiodactyla > Bovidae > Redunca > Redunca redunca. The sequence goes on from SJYQ01007426.1 coordinate 1,316, forward strand.
ACTGCAACCCTGCAAGGCCAAAAGAAGACTGTTTGGGAAAAGCTTGCCAACAAGCTGAGCAGGGCGCTTTACACTCAGCGGACTCTATTCATCCGTCACCCAAGCCCTCCAAGCTTGTAACTGCATTTTCAAGCCACCCCGCTTTGTGACTGCAGAAACAATCAGGTGTGTGTGCGTTTTTCTTCCCCAAGAAAGCTTAGGTCAAAAGAGAAAACGACCCAGCAGCTTCCTGCACGGATTTTGGCGCAGTGGGACGATGCGGGGCTGTACCGACTGTGGAATCTTCCCACACTCCTGAGCAGTTAGGAGGAACCAGCAGAGGCATGCTTCATACACTCCCAAATACCTGAGCTGGCAACAACAAGCGACACGCAGAGACCTCAGCCCCGGGGCAGCGGCTCCTGCCGTCAGCGGCAGTTCCCACGACCGCGCTGCTGCTACTTCAGCTTCAGACCGAAGAGCACACGACACCTGGGCGAGGCCCTGAGAGCCCACAAGGGGACTCTCACAGCCGCACAGCGATTCTGGCAGGCCACCAGCACCGCCGATAAGGTACAACTCAGAAAAAGTACAAGGCCGCACGCGAGCACATCACTCTTCAGCGTTCACAAGCAGATGTGACGAAGGGCCCGGGGCCCCAGCAATCTGTTCTTGAGACCAACACCAAAAGGATCACGAGCGTTAGTGCAAAGCGAGTTACCTGGTGAGGGGGCAAAGAGCAGCATGTTCTCTCTCACCTGAAGCCAAAGGTCGGATCCACTCTTTGCTATTTAGGTCAAGTCTCCAGAGGTCATTGAAGGCAGCATTGCAACTGCTCTGGGTGCAGCCTCCAAACACATACATAGACTGATTAGCGTCATAATAGCACGCACCTAGAAAGAAAACAGTTAATGAGCAACTGGTGTCTTATTTGGAAGGTGCTCTAACACCTTACCTATACTATAGTCTGTATCTTTCAAAGACCGATTATTTCACGCAGGTCATAGCTGTTACCAGGTGCCAACCTTCCTATTACCAGCCTTGTGTCTTCAGCTTCATCAACACTACATTAACCTTTAAGGACCAGAGAGAAGCTATGGAAACTTTATTTCTGAGCACACCAAGCAGGCTGCCGATGGTATTACATAGGACAGCATAATTCTAGCAAGAGCACACGAGAACGTGGACTCAGAGTGCTCAGTGAGTGACATGTCAGCAGAGCTCCATAGCCAGCCTGAAACCATCACTGCCCCCGCGGGCCCGCGGAGAGTCACCGCCAACAGGGACTCGGTCCTCTCACTCTCTCCCCCACCCCTCTTACTGCTTTTGCTTTCAAATGCAGTGTGAAGAAACGAAACAATAAACACGGCTGTATATGAAAGAGAATGACAGAAAACAATTTTAATCAATGCCACAAAGTAACCACACAGATGGAGCCAACGTAGCTTGGGGATCCCAGAGGTGGCATGGCCCCCAAACCACCAAGAGGAAGAGCGTGGAAGTCATTAAGCTCCTGGGTGTATCCTAAGGCCACCAAAGCTGACTGGTCGGCGCTGAACAGAAAACCAGCGCGGAAGCAACGCGCCAAAAGCGCCGACGCCGGCCTTGCCTGGTGGTACAGCGGACAGGAATCCGCCCACCAGTGCAGGGGACACGGGGTCACCCCCGGCCCAGGAAGACTCCACACGCCTTGGGCAACTGCAGCCCCGCCCCGCGACTGCTGGAGCCCCAGTGGCTGAGCCCACGCGCCCGGAGCCCCGCTCCACAGGAGAAGCCTGCGCGCAGCAGCAGAGACCCCGCACACCAAAAGCAAACACACACTGTGAGTGAGTGAGCAAAGAGCACCGAGGGTGCCGAGAAACGCCTTTTTAACCAGGCGATCACATACACCTCACCAGTGGACACTGTTCTGAAGGCAAGAGTCTGGCGGTGAGAGGGGCTGTTCCCCTAACACCAGGAAGACCAGAGCCGGGGCCTGGGCAAGACACGTGGAAGCTCAGCTCCACCAGCGTGCTTCCCAGAGAGCGCACGCGACCTCTATCCTGTGGGAGAGATGGCCTTGCTCCTCACAGCTCTGCATTCACCATCCTGGGTTTTAGGGAAAAGAGCGGAGCAAAGCTATTCGTCCATTCCATGCACATCAGTGGGAAAACCAGACCTCCCAAAGGGAAACCAGGCTAAAACAGTAAGCATCACGGAAAAGGAAGCGGAAAGGGAAAGGAAACTCAGAGGTTCGGCCCACTAGGGCGCCATGGCTTTGGTGATCACCCAGCCCATCGGTAGGCCCAGCTCAGTTTCGTCCACCGCTGTTTTTAAGATCTCTTCTGAACTCTGGCACCATTACTCAAGCTCAGAAAAAGGGAAATGCTACTGCTATAATTACCTCTTGTGATACACAAACGCTCTGGGAATAACCCTCCGTTTTTTATTTTTTCTAAACTCAGCCCACTTGATGGGCCTTTAAGGACTCTCCCACTAGGAAAGCCACATCTGAAAATTGGATGAGTTAAGAGATAATAAAAGCAATGTGTTCAGTCACTTATACCCCATAGTCTCAGCCAGTGGAAGGAGTAATCCAAAACATCTGACCTCTAACCCTGCACAATAACAGAGCTACAGACTTTTCAAATTAACAGAGAAGTTAAAGAGACTGGAGACATTAGGAAATGAAATGCCCTTTAATCGGCAACAGGCTCACATCTGCAGAACACTTAATTACTCCCAGAACTCAAACATGCTACAATGGAATACAAAGGGTAACATGATTTCACACTTTCCACTACTTTCTTTCTTTCTTTTTTATTTTCTGATGGTGCCATGCAGCTTGAGGGATCTCAGTTCCTTGACTAGGGATTGAACTCAGGCCCCCCGCCAGGGAATTTCCCCTCTGACTTTCTTTGCCTTGAAAATAACTTGCAACCCATAATGAAATCAGTTTTACATTAACATCCCACTGAGACAGGCTATTGAGGAGTGTAATCCTGGGGATTCCTTGGCAGTTCAGAGGTTAGGTCTTCATGCTTTCACTGTCACCCAAACTGTGCAGCCCCCAAAAAGGAAAATTCTATGTGATTCCATTGCTCATGTTTCAGAGTTGTTAAGCACTGCAAATAACAATGGGTCAAGTTAGATGACATTCAACAAACAAAAAGGATAATTACTGAAGCCACGCTTTAATCTCCACTAAAGCCATTAAGCTTCAAGTATCCTGGTCTTTTTATACCTTTTTTGAACTTGCAACTCCAACAAATCAGGGCAATTCTAAACTGACCTGACTGGTGCCCAGCGTAAGAGAACATTCTACTCCTCTGGATAATCCGGAACCCCAGAACAGAAATTAGCCATGTCCCTTGTTTCTGAAACTCTAACTGAGGTCCATTATAACGATGTTTGGTAAGACAAATCCATGATTTCATAACTAAAACAGTCAGGGGCTCATTTATGTCCCACTATTTCTCAAAGACCAACTCTTGGCAGCTGCTTAAAGAACACAGTGCCTTTATTTTTCAAAGAGGCAGCAAACATTCTTCTGCTCTATTTGGATTGAAAACCTAGTCAGCAGCTGGCCCCGTGAGATCTTCACCACGTGTATTTCAATCCTATACTAAAATAAGGCAAATGGCATTTTCCTGCTCTCTGAACAAACAAAGGCTCTTGGAAGAGGAAGGCACAGCCCAAACTGTATGTAAGCTGATGGACCTGAAATGCAAGTTTCACACACTGTGCTTCCAACACCCAGCAGGCACTATCAACAGAGCTTGGAGAGGAGGAGAGTCAATTTAGGCGACTATGTTTAGAACTCAGACACAATGAGGATGAGAAGACAGCTATCAGTAATACACTCAAATATTTTAAGCCTCCTATTGAACTATGTTTGTCTATTTTTATTTAAGACGCCGACATGTTGGCCTGAGTGGGGGTTGGGGACCCAACAAATTCAATGGGCCTTTTAGAAAAAACTAAGAATTTAAGCAAATACCAGTGCTCAAGCAGATATTTCCTTTCAGCAAAGTTCTCCACCCAAACAGAACATTTTCCTTTCAGAACACGCAGACCATTGGAATGTGCTATACAGAAGTTACTGTCCATTGTACAGTATGATTACCCTGCTAAAAAAAATATTAATAACATGGAGAACGTGATCATTCCAACCGCTAAATCTCTTCAGATTTTCTGAAATGTGCTTGACTCTCCATGAAGAACTCCTAAAAGTCACACGCCTCAAGTTAAAATCCAGTAATTCCTACTTGAAGACAAATCAAACACTCACAATCACACACACAGTAAGCAAAGAGCTTTCAGTGTTCTGAATACGTTCCTGCTATACTCTAATTCCCTGAAGTTTAAGGTCTTCCAGTTGTTTCCTATTTTCCATGGCGCCTGGTAGTCACTAAATGTGCAGTGAGCTCCAATTTTTGCACTTTCAGAGGTGAAATTCTCTTGCTTCCTCTCGTCTCCAGGGAAAGGTCCTGAGGCATTTATCCCATGCTTAGGTTGTCACGTGTCTAGCATCTACAAGCCAGGACATACTTGATAAGGCCTGTAATTACATAACTATGGAATAAGACAGGTTGGTTATCCAGTCTGGGCCTGCTGGCTATTGCAGGAGCAAGATTAGCATGTGTATGGAATGACCCGACCATATATGCAGCCTGAACACCAAAAGGTTTTTCAAAACATAACGCTGGGTACTCAACAGACCTCTATGTCAATCTGAAGGGACATTCTACCTTAGTCAAGAGTTGCATGTCTGGCCATAGAAACACTCGTCGAATAACTAGGGGAACTGGCTTCATTCACTTCCCCTGCATTTTCTGTCTCGACTTTTACATAAGAAAGAAGCTCTATTGCTCAGATCTTTGTTACACAATTCCACAGAATTAATAGATGTCAACTATGAACCGGGTGTTGTGAAAGGGGCACAAGATGTCTAAGACATGGGACCAGAGTGTCTCAAGGAGACAAGTATCTTGTGGAGGAGACACCATCATTGCCGTACCATTCTGCAGGTTAAAACAAAAAGTGAAAGTGAAGTCGCTCAGTCGCATCGACTCTCTGAGACCCCATGGACTGTAGCCCACCAGGCTCCTCCGTCCATGGGATTCTCCAGCCAAGAATACTGGAGTGGATTGCCATTTCCTTCTCCAGGGGATCTTCCCGACCCAGGGATCGAACCCGGGTCTCCTGCAGTGCAGGCAGACACGCTTTATCCTCTAAGCCACCAGGGAAGCCCAGGTTAAAACATATTTCTACAAGTGTTTCCTCAATTAAATCTCCTAGTAACCTGTGGCACACACAGAATTTGTTACACGCATTTTCTGGAAGTGTGGATCAGAGAAGCCGAGGAACCCGCTTCCCAAGTCTAAAGCTCTTCTTTGGCGTGCGGTCTCCTCGCACAGAGAATTACCGTAAAAGGCCGATGGCAGTAAGCATTAAGAGGAAGGTATGAAGAGTGTACTAAGGCAGCATAAGCAGAGAAAGAGAAGAGCTTAGTCTCCACACTGGGCAATTGAGAATAGCGTGAAAGAAGGCGGCTTTTGGCTTTGTCTCCTAGATGGGTTTCAGAGGTCACGGCATTTTCCGTCAGTTAAGAAAGGGGGAACATATCTAGGGGCTAAAAAGGAAAGGGAGGGGAAGGGAAATGAAATCAGAGCATCTAAGCAAAGCCACGAAGTAGGGAATTTCAGACAAACACAGACTCTTGCGTGGGTAGAGCCTGGCTGTGGAAGGATGCCGCAGCGAGTCAGGCTGAAGAGGTGAGCTGGGGCCTCGAAGGCCACCAGAGGGGAAACTTCCACATGCAGTGCAGAAAGGCTGCGGCTTTTCGGCAGAGGAGGCATACGGCTGGTTCTGTGTCTTAGGTCTGCAGTGCTTCCCAGCCCGGGCGCCTGTCGTTTTGAACAGGTCAGTTCTTTGAGTGCAGGATCATCCCCTTCACTACAGGACATTCAGCAGCCCTGGTCCTTGCCTACTAACTGCCTGCGGTACTTTCCAGTCAAGACCATAAGCAATGACCTTGCCTATTTCCAAATGCCCCTGGAGGTGGCACTGTCCCCAGTTTTAGGGATGGCTGCCGACAGTGTCTAGACCAGGCTCAGATGGAGAGAAAAGGCAAGAAGGCTGTTTAGAGAAGACTCAGGGGGACTTCCCTCTCGACTCCCAGAGAATGAGATGGCACCCACGCCAGTGCTCTCGCCTGGAGAATCCCAGGGGCGCGGGAGCCTGGAAGGCTGCAGTCCATGCGGTCGCTGAGGGTCGGACACGACTGAGCGACTTCACTTTCACTTTTCACTTTCATGGGTTGGAGAAGGCGATGGCACCCACGCCAGTGTTCTTGCCTGGAGAATCCCAGGGACGGGGGAGCCTGGTGGGCTGCCGTCTATGGGTCACACAGAGTCGGACACGACTGGAGCGACTTAGCAGCAGCAGCAGCCGCCGCCCTCCTGATCCTGTGGTTAAGACTCCATACTTCTGCAGCAGATACAGGTGTGATCTCTGGCCGGGAAGTGAGATGCTGCAATGTGGGAGGGAGGGAGATGGGAGGGAAGGAGGAAGAAAAGCTTAGGAAAGGTGGGTGATTAAGCCCTAAGTGTGAGGAACAAAGGATCTGAGGCAGGCTGCAGACACGGAGCAGGGTCGGCGAGGTTCGCCTTCTGCTCTGAGGGAGGGAGAGGGGCTGAGCGTGAAGCCAAGCTTTCAGGCTTGTGTAACAGAGAGGATGATAATGCCATTCACTGAATCAAGGAGAGTAGGAAACTTGGGGGGAACTACACAATTTGGTGATGGACAGGGAAGCCTGGCATGCTGCACTCCATGGGTTTGCAAAGAGTCGGACACAACTGAGCAACTGAACTGAACTGAATTCTAGGTTCTGCTCAAAATCCTTCAAGCTAGGCTTCAGCAGTATGTGAACTGAGAACTTCCAGGTGTACAAGCTGGGCTTAGAAAAAGCAGATGATCCAGAGACCAAACTGCCAACACTCATTGGATCACGGAGAAAGCAAGGGAATTCCAGAAAAACAACTACTTCTGCTCCACTGACTACACAAGCCTTTGACTCTGTGGATCACAGCAAACTGTGGAAAACTCCCAAACAGATGGGCGTATACACATTTTACGGATGAGGAAAGTGTCGATCAGAGGAGCCAAGGAACTTGCTTCCCAAATCAAAAGTTTTTCCTTAGCATGTAGCCTCTCCTACACAGATAATTATGGTAAAAGGCAGATGGTAATAAACATTAAGAGACAGACTACCTTACATGTCTCTTGAGAAACCTCTGTGCGAGTCAAGAAGCAACAGTTAGAATCAGACATGGAACAAATGACAGGTTCACAATTGGGAAAGGAGTTCAACAAGGCTGTATATTGTCAACCTGCTTATTAACTTACATGCAGAGTATACCATGTGAAATGCTGGGCTGGATGAATCACAAGGTGGAATCAAGAGTGCCGGGAGAAATACCAACAGCCTCGGATATACGGCAATACGACTCAAATGGCAGAAAGTGAAGAGAAACTAGAGTTCCTTAATAAAGGCGAGAGAGGAGAGTGAAAAAGCTGGCGGAAACTCAACATTCAGAAAACTAAGATCATGGCATCCGGTCCCATCACTTCATGGGAAATAGATGGGGAAACAGTGGCAACAGTGTCAGACTTTATTTTTGGGGCTCCAAAATCACTGCAGATGGTGACTGCAGCCATGAAATTTAAAGACGCTTACTCCTTGTAAGGAAAGTTATGACCAACCTAGATAGCATCTTGAAAAGCAGAGACATTACTTTGCCAACAAAGGTCCGTCTAGTCAAGGCTACAGTTTTTCCAGTGGTCATGTATGGATGTGAGAGTTGGACTGTGAAGAAAGCTGAACACCAAAGAATTGATGCTTTTGAACTGTGATGTTGGAGAAGACTCTTGAGAGTCCCTTGGACTGCAAGATCAAACCAGTCAATCAAAGGAAATTACTCCTGCATATTCACTGGAAGGACTGATGCTGAAGCTGAATACTTTGGCCATCTGATGCGAAGAACTGACTCACTAGAAAAGACTCCGATGCTGGGAGAGAGTGAGGGCGGGAGGAGAAGGGGGCGACAGAGGTCGAGATGGTTGGATGGCACCAGCCACTCGATGGGCACGAGTTTGGCAAGTTCTGGGAGATGGTGAAGGACAAGGGAGCCTGGTGTGCTGCATTCCATGGGGTGGCAAAGAGCTGGATACAACTGAGCAATTAAACAACGAAGCGTCCAAACTATTTCTTTCAAAACACCATCCTCAGGCTTCCGTGGTAGTCTAATATTTAAGAAGCCACCTGGCAATGCAAGGGACACCGGTTCGACCCCTGGTTCGGGAAGATCCCACATGCCTCAGAGCTACTAAGCCCGTGCACACCACCACGCAGCCTGCATTCTGGGCCACTCGAGCCCCAGGTACTGTGCCATGGCGCTTAGAGCCACGCCGAGCAATGGAGAAGCCACCGCCAGCGAGAAGCCCACGCACCGCCTGCAGAGCGAGCCCTCTTCACGTGGCAACAAAGGCCACCACAGGCAAGGACAGACGAGTCTTGTATCTGCTCCTCATTCCAAGCATCTGGAGATAACTGAAGTCACCCCTCCTTCAACAATACTGGACCTAATATGGATCTTCCCGTCATTTCATTAAATACTTTCAGCAAGGATTTGTCTAAATTTTACTGCAAATTATACATCTATGAACTCCCGAAAACATTTGAGACTCTTTCAAAACTATTTTAATCATCAGAACAAGTAGCAGCAGCTGAAGAAGCAGTCACTGTCTTTTCACTGCGCTGCCAGCTGCGCACACGGTGCCAGAGCGGCGCCGGGCGGCTGCTGCAGCCCCACGCTCAGGGCAAGGGCACGCACGCCACGGCCACGCTCACAGGCGGAGACCGGCGGAAGCCAGTCCTGACCACAAAGACCCCCAAGCGAGTCTCACAGACACCTCCCTCCCCCAAAGTCTGAGCAGCACGCCTTTGAGATCTACTGCTCGGGGGTTTACAACAGCAAGAGCAAGAACAGCTCCCCAGGAGAGCTGACGGCAGCAACAGGTGGACTCACTCCCCTGATCTACTTAGACTCAGCTCACAGACGGCAACAAGCCCTCGTGTTTCACTCAACACCTCTGGACGTGAGAGCGCGGCGTATGGTCTGGGGTAGTCAACCTCCAAGAGACCGCCACGGATCCCCACCGCCCGGTACTGCGCCCTCGGTCAGCCCCTGTGTGGCCTACAGGACAGGGCAGAAGGGACGGGGTTCGCTTCAGAGATCAGGCTGTAGGAAAGAGCATGGCTGCCAGCTCAGCGTCTCGCTTCTCTCTCGGATCACTCATGTCGTGGGGAGCCCGCTGCCCAGTCGTGAGCAGCTCTGTGGAGAAGTCCACACGCTGAGGAGCCGAGTCTTCTCTCAACAGTTACTAAGTGAGCCTGGAGACACACTCCCCAGGCGTGGGTCGAGCGCGCAGGGGACGGGAGCCCTGGCCGACAGACTGGCTGTAACCTCATGAGAGACCCTGACTCAGAACTTGCCAGCTAAGCTACTCCCAAATTGCTGACCCTGAGGAACTCTGTGAGATAATAAATCTTGTTTTAGGTTGGTAACTTTGCGAGTAATTCTTATGTAACACAGATAACCAATAACTCTCCTTCCCCTCAAATTTCAGAATATGGCTTAAAAAAAGAGACACAAATATAAAAGTTAGCAGTGAAAGACAATATGAGTTAGGTGCCAAATCAGTATTCCAGACATCAGTTCAGATCAGGAAAACTTTTTCTGTGGCCCAGAGAGTTGAGAAAAGCTTTCCCCAAAGAGCTAGAGCTTGAACTGAGCTTTCAAGAAGAAGCAGGCTTCAGCTAAGCGGATGAGAATACTCCAGGGAGGAGAGATGAGCACAGCAAAGTGACAGCTTAGAATGAGGCGAGCTCTTGGGAAAAGTCGGGAGATGAAGCAGGAAATGAAGAAATAAGTCAGCTTAAAGAGGGTTTAAATACGGCCACGTTTAGCTTTATCACTGGACAGACACTCAAGGTTTCTGAACAGACAAGTAGTAACAACTAAAGTAGTAATTCCGAGAACTTTCTAAAAGGCCTCCCTCTCTTCCCAATGAACTGTAGCAGAACCAAAGATGTGTGCCCCTTTCCTGGCCTCCAGTGCAGCCCAGCCCGGCCTCCCTTTCACAGACGGGCAGGCATTGACACCAGGCTTCCCCTGGTGCTCAGGGTGAAGCACTCGCCTCGGGAGTGAAATGATTCTGGGAGTCCCTGGCGGCTGTGGTTAGGAGCTAGTGCCCGCATCGCTGGGGCCTGGGTTTCATCGCTGGTCAGGGAACTAAGACCAAGGTGTGGGGCACGAGTCAAAGGAAAAAATACGTGCAGTGGCATCTATAAAAATCAGCTTCAATGGAGAGTTAATTCCAGAATAAGTCAAAGCTCTAAATTATGTCTGTTTGCCAGAACATTTCATTTATAATTTTATTACTTAAATTTGTATTTTATAATCAATATCCTTCATGTTCAAAATTTGTGTGTGACCACAGTCAAATTCTGTATTTGCCGAACACACACCATGTTAAAATAAAGAGTTCTTGCTAAACTCTGGCTACTCCCTAAGCAGAATCACGGAAACGCCCTCGTGCACACCTTCCCTTCGTCCTTCTCTGACCCGACGTCGAGTGTTGAAAAGCCCAGGCCCTTGGCCTCTGGAGCACAGATCCTGGGAAACCCAATGGGAAAGCAAAGCTGAGCCACACCACAGGCCTACAGTGCTTTAGGCTCACGCCTTCCCTAATTCCGGCTGTGACGTTAATGTGAACCCTCATTTATACTCTCGTCATTAAAAACGTCAGACAAAATACAAGCCTCCGAAACAGCTTTTGCAAACATGGCCGCTGGCAAGATGGGACCTGCTTTCATGATAGATACTTACTGTGTGAGAACCGCTGGGTGATGGGGGTCCCGGGATAAGGGTACGTCCGACTCTCCCACTGGATGTGTCCTTCCTGAACAGCTTTTATGAAGCCATGGTAACACTGGTGAGCGACACCTGAAGACAAAAATAACCAGTGCCTCAGCCTGGACTCTTCACTTACAAATCAAATTATTAAACTTGAATCTGTTGTCTTATCACTTTTTCAAGATGTAAGTTTCTTTGAGGAACTCCAAATTTCTTTGATTTTCTTTCAAAGACAGAAAACAAAATCACGTAAGCTCAAAACTGGAGATCTAATCTTTAGGTTTTACTAGGTTAAATGGCTCCCTCAAGGCGACATCAGCGCGCACCTGACCTCTGCCCCACTTAGGCCACATCACAAGGAAGCACATCAGAATAACCGGTGCTGTTTGCTCCAAAACAAAGAGGCCTGGGGGACGATGTAGCTTTGCGAGAGAAAACACGGCAAAACAATCTTGAAATGCGACCGCTGTGGAGTCAATGCCTGTGGTCAGACCGCGGGCTCTCCCTGGAGAATAACGGCTGGCGGCAGCGCTCATGAGATGGTGACTTCAGAGCTAAGGAAAGCTGTTGAAAAATCAGAGTTTTCACTATAATGCCGGATACGTGTCATTATACACGTGTCCAAACTCACAGGATGTGCCCCTAAAGTAACCCACAGAGTCTGAGTGACAGTGATACACCCATGTTACCACCGCAGGATCATCAACTGTAGAATGTGCCGCCCTGGTGAGGCTGCTGAAAGCGGGAGAGGCTGTGCCTGTCTGGGGGCAGAGGGCATACGGGACATCCAGGACCCGCGCAATTTTGCTGTGAACCCAAAAGCCACTTAAAAAAAATAAAGTCCATTTTTTTAAAAGTGAGAGCTTCATACTTCTGGAACAATCTGTTTTTCCAACACATGAAGCTACTATCTTATTTCAAAGAGAAGCATTTTGAATGAAGTGCACAATCAGTTATTTACATTTTGAAAGAACATCATTCTTGAATTTATGCCACCTTGTGGTTCCTTAAGTAGGATCACAGAACATGTTTTCCAGTGATGATCATTCTCCCTTGGTTGAACTCACAGATAAGAACTGGAATATTAAAAAGACATGGCCATTTCTAATGTGTGACCGTACTGCCAACTATACACTGGTGAAGTCGTACAGATTCTCAAGTCCTGGGCTGCGGTAAGGCAGTAATGAATAAAAGACAGACACTCGCTGACTGAGGGGAGAAAGCACCGTCCTGGCAGTGACCCCCCCCAGAAGACCTAAGACTGGGAATACTACGTCAAGGTCCTTTTCTCTTAAAAAAGAAAAGAGCGAAGTGATAAGAACGCCAAGAATAAATAAATATCTTTGACTAGATCACCGCCCCTCCTGTATGACTCTTCCTCCTCTGTTCCGGCAGTAAGACCATCCGCCCCCGTCGTGCAGGGAGCCAGTCTCTCCTGCAGAGTCCATTCACTCTGCGGACAAGCAGGCTGTGCGAGCCGATGTTCCCGTTGTGAGCCGATGCGCGCAGGGCCCGGGGGCAGTTTCAACACACCGGGTCCTTATCAGCCATCGAGGTTGCACTCTGGACAACTAACTGATAAAGACCCTACTCCTCAGAGAACCTCTCTGGTTCTAGGGAAGACTTTAAGACTGATTCTGATCTGAACCTGTTCCCTCTCTCTTATCTCTGGCTGCCTTGCTCACACCACCAAAGAAAAAGCCAATACATACAACCCTTGCTTTGATCAAAGACTGTTCAACTGACTTGGTCATCTTCATTAAAAAAAAAAAAAAAAAGGCCCTTTCTACCTAAAACAAAATAACTGTTATTAATTCAAAATAGAGGGGACTGCCGTGATGGTCCAGTGGTTAAGACCACTCTCCAGCACAGGGGTGCAGGTCTGATCCCTGGTCAGGGAGCGAAGACCCCACATGCCTCATGGTCAAAAAACCAAAAACAGAAGCAATATTCTAACAGACTCAATAAAGACTTTTAAAATGGTCCACACAAAAAAATATTTGAAAAAATACAGTATAATTAGCAACCTCAACATTTAGTTAAAGCTGAAGTCTTGATTAGAAAATGGAGGGGGAAAAAAGGAGAAATTCATTTTAAAAAGTAAAATACATACATAGGACCTGGGCTGTTTAGAGATAAAATCAAGGATCAAAGGCTTTCATAACTCCACATCTGCCATAAACAGCTACTTTAAGCTGCTCACAGGTTGCTAGGTCGACTATAAAGCAGTTACGATAGTCCTGACAATGTAAGAGTTATGTGAAGGTTAGTTCTTACCATCAATCCATATTCATCCCTACTCTACCTATTCCAGAATAATGCAATTTACCGGATCAACTCCAAGAATACGCAGGAAAAGAATCCTCATTTTAAAACTGCAAACTGGATTAAAAACTGCAGTATTCAAGTTGTTCATAAAACCAGGCAGGATAAAGAGAAAGAAAAATGTACAAAGCGAACTGTCTACCGCTGTTTCAGAACCAAGATAAACGGGAGGGAGGAAACAATGAAACAGAGATTAAGAAGCATTCAAAGAAATCTTAAATGCGTAAATAAACCTTTGCCCTTTCCAAAGTACCTTTAATCAGTCGATACCACTGCTTGCAGACGAGGGCTGCAGTTTTGTGCTCCTGGTATGGGGAGAGGAAGGACAGGATATACTCCAAAACCTCTTCCGGCAGCTCAGACATGGACCTGTTATGTCGAGTCTCCTCGACCTCCAGCGCCGCGCGGGGCTCCTCGTCCTGCTCCATGGTCCCTTCCAGCACGGTCTCCTCTTGGTCCACGGCCATGAAACTGTCATCTTCGCTGTCCGAGGAGCTGGCCATGACATCCCACGCGACGGCTGCAGCAGGAGAGAAGCACAGGCCAGTGCACACAGCCTCAAGTTCTGAGCTCGCTCAGCACTTGCAGCCAAGCTGGGCACGCTTTCTTTCAGACGCTCAGAATGAGGCCTGTGCTTTAGCACTCCCCCACACTAGCTGCGAGCTGCCTTACCTTGTCAGGCACAGCTCAAATACCAAGCCCATCCCAAATATCTAATAGATCTCTAGAGGTTTCTGATAGCATTTTTTCCCTCTTCACTGAAAACCTAGAGTGTCAGCCAAGTTCTGGTATAACCATAAAACCAAAAGACTTGTTCTCAAGAACTCCTCTAACTCAAGGATACTGAAGTGGTTTGCCATTCCCTTCTCCAGTGGACCACATTCTGTCAGACATGAGTTTGAGCAAACTCCAGGAGTTGGTGATGGACAGGGAAGCCTGGCGTGCTGCGGTTCATGGGGTCGCAAACAGTCGGACACGACTGAGCGGCTGGACTGCACTGAAGTCTCGGAGACTGGGAGATGTGGGTACTGTTTCTAGCTATAATGCTGTGTGACCCAAGGTAAGTCACACAGAGTTAAGACAGGAAAAATCTCTCTACCTCTAAAAAGTGAAAGTTTCCCACCTACTTCATAAAGATTCTGTAAAGACAGCAGATGGCAACAAACTAGTCTGAACTTATTGGAGGAAACAGATTAACTTGTGAGGAGTGAAAATCAATTCAAAGAAATTCAAGATGGGAATGAGATTACTTTGTTATCCATGTAACAATCACCGCCCAGAACAGTATGTGACCAACTGTACTTTTGGTTTCTACAGAACTAGACATGTGACAATCCTCTTGGAGTTAACACACTTTGTTTTCTTAAGAAAATCAGAATATACTTCACTTACCTAAAAGAAAGCTGAGCATTTAAAATGTAATCAAGTTTATTCTTTACCATTTCAAAAGGTGAAAAAAATGCAATTAAGGAAGAAACTTAACGATGATGGTAAAATCAAGCACTGAGGCTTTAAGCACTGAGGCATCCGGATCGAGTGGAAAACACCCACAGCCATCTGTCAGCACGAGGGCCTCTCAGGCTGCAAGGACAAAGGAGCACCCTGCACAGACAGCACCAGGAGACCTGTGGAGTTGCCACCACGGTCACACTAACGTGAGCTAAGGGCTAAATGCTATTCTTGGAAATATAAAATACTGCTGAAGAAGACTTACAGACCACAATGTGATCCAATCTAAGATGATAACGTCTTCCTATTTTCCACCATTATTATCATCATTGTACTAGATCAAATGAAAAAGTTACAAAAGAAAACCTGGCAAAATATAAATTTTACCTTACTTCACGCACTCAGTAAATACCAATGGAACATTTGCTATATGTGAAAATACTGTACTTAGATCCCAGTTCAGTTCAGTCGCTCAGTCACGTCCAACTCTTTGCGACCCCATGGACTACAGCACGCCAGGCCTCCTTGTCCATCACCAACTCCTGGAGTTTCTCAAACTCAAGTCCATTGAGTTGGTGATGCCATCCAACCTTCTCATTCTCTATCGTCCCCTTCTCCTCCTGCCCTCGATCTTTCCCAGCATCAGAATCTTTTCAAATGAGTCAGCTCTTCGTATCAGGTGGCCAAAGTATTGGAGTCTCAGCTTCAACATCAGTCTTTCCAATGAACACCCAGGACTGATCTCCTTTAGGATGGACTGGTTGGATCTCCTTGCAGTCCAAGGGACTCTCAAGAGTCTTCTCCAACACCACAGTTCAAAAGCATCGATTCTTCAGCACTCAGCTTTCTTTATAGTCCAACTCTCACATCCATACTTGACCACTGGAAAAACCATAGCTTTGACTTAAGATCCCATGGGAGTCACAAAAAGAAGATATGCCACTAATTCCTCTCAAAGAGATTAACCCAGTAGGAGCGAAAGACACATGAAGAATACCAACACAAGACAGACTGTGGCACCAAACAAGAAGTTCTAGCAGTTCAGCGAAGGAAGAGATGGCTTCCAACTAGTTTGAGAAGGAAGTTACACAGAAGGAAACCTTTGGGCTTTGAAGAATAGGCTTAGAGTCATCCCAGAGCATGAAATGGGGGAAGGTGGAAAGATAAAAGATTTTAAAGTTACTGTCTCCTGTACCAACATTCTTTGTCACTAACAGAATTACTTTCAGGACAAAAGGGCAAAAGCTACTTTTAATGTGATGGGCATTTTATGACAAGTACAAACTACTTAATATCTTATGTACATTAACAGAAGTTCATAATCTGCAGACTCCTTAACTCCTGACAGTCGATATTTTGACCAAAAAAAAGTCTAGAAATAGAGAAATTTGGCATAACTACAGTTGCTATTAGCAAACTGTAAGCTATGTTGACAAGTACATTCAGAGAGCTGTTTCTAAAAAGCATTCCAAGTTTAATAATAGGTATCAGCTACAGTGAGGTTCTTTTCTAATAGTTAACTCATCTCTCTGTGTCATCTAAGAGTCCTTCTAATGAAATAGAAAAATGAAGTGTTTCCCCCAAGTACCCATCAGGATACTTTCTTATCACTCTTTGCAATGGCTGACGTTAAGTGAAAGCGGTTCAGGACTATCAGAGAGCAGAAATACCAGTTCTCAGGGCCACACCCCATATTCATATGCAGCCAGCAGATTCCACTGCGTATAAATGGCTGAGGAAAATGTACTCGTTTCAATCAATGAAGATATTCTAGGTTCTGAAAATTCCATATATTCTAGGTTCAGCAAAATGTTTCATGTGGTATAAACTGAAAAAGTGTAAGAGAACTTTAATACCCAAATTTGTATTTTGTGAGAGCTTGAATTTTTAGATTTAAGTAATAACATACAAAGGACAGAACAATTCTAATTGTATAATTTAACTATAACACTGATGTGAGACAAAAGGCTTTCATTGGAAGTTCAGTATGAATCAGAGGAGAGTGAGAGAGTAGGTGCATTAAAAGGTGCGGTTTTCTAGGCTTAGAAATTATTTTTCTCTCGAAAATAATTATTTATGACAGACAATGCAGAAGGGGCGGACAGCCACGCTACAGCAGTTAACGGCATCAGCCCAGAGGGGACCACCCCAGGCTGCGGCAAAGTGCAGCACGGCGCCTCTCCCTCCGCCTGCGCAGCACGGAAGGCCTGCCTTCACACTGGCGCTTACCCGCCGCCTCCTCCTCCCCAGGGCACAACAGGAAGCAATGCGTTTCTTGCATCCATATCCACACTCAGCAAAAGGCTGCCGAGGGAATAAGCAGAGTCCCAGGAATTCATTTCAGAGTCAACAACGAAACCTAAGTGTTCACTTCTGGATATTGTGATAAAAACAGAAACTTCCTATCAAAAGCTTAAGAAAACTAATAAGATCAGAGATTTCAGACAGCTAAAAGAAACTAGAGAGCAAAAGTGGGGCGTAAGGACTTCCCCGGTGGCCCCGTGGTTAAGACTCTGCACTTTCACTGCAGAAGGCATGGGCTCCATCCCCGGCTGGGGAACTAAAATCTTGTAAGTTGCTTGGTGCTGCCAAAGAGATTAAAAACAGTAAATAAAAGATAAAATGTACAGTTCCTAAAAAACCATTACTATATATGAAATGTTCTGATTTTTTTCTGCTGTTATATACCCTCACTCTGACAACGAGGGAGGAGTAAGGAAAATCCGCTGCATGCCAAGATTCTCTTAGCCTTCTGGGGAAAGGCTCTATTGCAGTGGTTCTCAGACGTCTGAATTTCACAGATCAGCAAGTTTTACTGGACTCATATAGGGCCAACAAATTTTTATTTTCCCGAATAAGGCAAAAAAAAAAAAAAAAACCCTCCAAAAAGCAAAAACAAAAAAACTACACACACACACAAGTCCTACCACCTAATCATCAGTTTCATAGAAAGGTGTTTAAACATTCAAGCTGGAAAATCACAATCTCTGAATGACGCTTTTACTTCCAAGAAAGGAAACCTGGATTTCCCTGGTGGTACAGTGGTTAAAAACCCACCCGGCGATGCAGGGGACGCAGGTTCGATCCCTCCTCTGGGGAGAGTGCAGACCCACAGCTGAGCCCATGCAGCGCAACCACCGACGCACACGTGCCCCAGAGCCCGCGAGCCACAGGACCCTCTCAAACACGAGGGAGACGCCCTCGCACGTGGCCAGAGCGCAGCCCTCCGCCGGCCACAGCCAGAGAAAGCCTGCGCGCAGCAACGCAGACCCAGCGCAGTCAGCAGAGGGCTCACAAACACACGCACGCAGAGGCCCTCAAGGCAGTATGCACCTGGGCCCGTGCTCCTGGGACCACCATTCCACTCCGCCATGATAGCAACGTTCCATTTTACTACTTATTTCATTTGTGAAAAAAGCCCACAATTTAAACACGTTAGATAGTCTGAATTTATTAAAAGGCTAATTTAAATTAAAACTCCCAGTATGCTGGGAAACCATTTCCTAATGCTAGAAAAAGAGACAGTGATGGCTACTACCAGAATGCATGAAAGATGAATGTAACCTAATTTCTAACCCCCGGCCTCTGCAGCGGAAGCACTGAGTCCTAACCACTGGACCAGCAGGAAATCTCCAGAAGGTGTAACTGTTTAAAAATCACAAGAGCTGAACGACATCTGTATACTCATGCTCAGAGCAGCACTGCTCACCACAGCAAAAAGGTGGAAACAACACAAATGCCTATCAGTGGATCATGGACAAACAAAGCGCAGCAGACACACAACAAGGGAATACGAGCCACCTGCTGACACGGCACAGGGAGAAGCCGGGACACCGCGCTAAGCGAAGCCAGCCGAACACACGGTGCCGACTCCACGCGGCCCCCAGAGCGCTCGGGCCACACAGCTGAAGAGCGGCAGCCGCCAGGGGGGACAGGGAGCGAGCGCTTAACACGCACGGAGTTTCCGAGGCCAAAACATGCTGGGATGAATAACACAACACAAATGTACTCAATGTCACTCAACTATAGTTAAAAATTATTAAAATGGTAAGCTTTGTTACATAAACTCACAATAAAAAAAGTGCACAGAACACAGATGCACAATTGTTTTAAAAATTAATCACTGTGTACCCACATCTAAGTCAGAAAACAGAACGCCGCCGGGGCCTTGAGGGCCCGAGGCCCTGCTCAGCCTTTTGTTGCTGCTCAGCTGCTCCGCGTGTCCGACTCTGCGGCCCCATGGACCGCAGCACACCAGGCCTCCCTGTCCATTGCCACCTCCCAGAGCTCACTCAGACTCATGTCCATCGAGTCGATGATGCTGCCCAGCCATCTCACCCTCTGTTGTCCCCTTCTCCTCCCACCCCCAATCTTTCCCAGCATCAGGGTCTTTTCTAATGAGTCAGCTCTTCACATCAGGTGGCCTAAGTATTGGAGTTTCAGCTTCTCACCATCAGTCCTTCCAGTGAATATTCAGGGCTGATCTCCTTTAGGATGGACTGGTTGGATCTCCGCGCAGTCCAAGGGACTCTCAAGAATCTTCTCCAACACCACAGTTCACAAGCATCAATTCTTTGACACTGAGTCTTCTTTATGGTCCAACTCCCACATCCATACATGACTACTAGAAAAACCATAGCTTTCAGTATACAGACCTTTGTTGGCAAAGCAATGTCTTTGCTTTTTAATATGCTGTCCAGGTTTGTCGTAGCTTTTCTTCCAAGCAGTAAGTGTCTTTTAATTTCATGGCTGCAGTCACCATCTGCAGTGATTCTGGAGCCCAAGAAAACAGTCTGCCACTGTCTCCACTGTGTCCCCATCTGTTTGCCATAGGTGACGGGACTGGGCGTCGTGGCCTTAGTTTTCTGAAGGCTGAGTTTTAAGCCGGCTTTTTCACTCTCCTCTTTACCTTTACCGCCTCTCAACCTTCACCCTGACTCACCCAGAAGTGCCACTTCCCTGGTGGCTCAGATGGTAAAGAGTCTGCCTGCAGTGCGGGAAACAGGGTCCTGATGCCTGGGTCAGGAAGATCCCCTGGAGAAGGAAATAGCAACCCACGCCAGCATTCCTGCCTGGAGAATCCCACGGACAGAGGATCCCGGCAGGCTACGGCCCACAGGGTCGCAAAGAGTCGGACACGGCTGAGCGACTGACCCTTCCACTTTCAACCAGAAGCAGTCACTATGCTGTTCTATTTATCCATCCCTTGCTTTTCTTTACAGTTTCACCCCGTAAGGATGTCACATAAAAAAATACATTGCTTAGGTGTTGGACAACCTGCAATTCACTGTAGTGTAAAATCTTGTTGTGTGAATCAGTCATAATTTATCTTTGTTGAATGAAATCAGTTACTTTTTATGAAATAACAAGCATTTATAGCTTCTCTAGAATAGTGGCTTTCAGATTTTCTTGACAGCAACCACAATAAGAACATGTATTTTACCTCACAGTCCACCCACACATATACAGATACATGACTAGGAAAAGGTTTACATATACAAAATAATATGCTTGCAGTAAAGTACACTGATATTTTCTATTGTATTTATCATTTAGGAATATTGTTGGTCAAATGCCACTCAACTGTCTTCATTCTAATGGGCTACAAGCCCAGGGTGAAAAAAAATTCTCTAGAGTACATATCTGGGTGTGAAATGCTGGGTGTGGGTTATGCATATCTACTAGGTAATGTCAAGCTGTCTTCTAGAGTGAGTGTTCAAATTTACACTCCCACCCGCAGTGTATACAGCCATTAATTTTAATTTTAAAATCATAAAATGGGCTTTAAAAGTTTATCAGGGGCTTCCCAGGTGGTCCAGTGGTTAAGAATCTGCTTGCCAACGCAGGGGGCATGGTCCGATCCCTGGTCCACAAGACCCCACAGGCCTCAGGGTAGCTGAGCCTGTGCCCCGCACCTCCTGAGCCAAGGCCCCGGGTCCACGCTCGGCGACCAGAAAAGCCACCGCAGTGAGGAGCCCCCGCACGGCCACCAGGCGCAGCCCCGCCCGCCCCAACTAAGCGGAGTGTGTGGGCAGCAAGAGAGCCCCAGCGCAGCCAAGAATAAATTAAAAACACAAACATAAACAGCGGCAACCTCGGCTTCATTAAAAAAAAATCAAGTATGCATCTGGCCTTCTATTCATTTTGCACAGCATCTTGATTATCTGAGAGTTGTATAAATATTTATTGAGTTAGGTGGCCACCAAGACCTAAGCCCACATTAGATAAATAATACAGATAGTTACTACTTTTCACCACTTCACAAGTTACAACTCTCCTCATTAATAATTTACCTAATTAAAACTCATATTTCACGTCTTATTTCTAGGACTTCCAATAAAGTCCAGACAAAGGCAAGAGCACAAAAGCCAATCAAGATACAGCATGCCCGGCCAGAATTTTGGGTTTAGGCAGAAAATATGCCTTAAGACAGAACATCCAGGAATAAGTGAAAACTGCCAAGGTAAGCCGCCTTTCTACCTGTGCCGTATCATACCGTGTTCAGATGGACAGTGTGACGGCTGGAAGTCTTTCAGTTCAGTTCAGGTCAGTCCAATCGCTCAGTCGTGTCCGACTCTTTGCGACCCCAGGAATCGCAGCACGCCAGGCCTCCCTGTCCATCACCATCTCCCAGAGTTCACTCAGACTCATGTCTGTCGAGTCAGTGATGCCATCCAGCCATCTCAATCCTGGGTCGTCCCCTTCTCCTCCTGCCCCCAACCCCTCCCAGCATCAGAGTCTTTTCCAATGAGTCAACTCTTCACATGAGGTGGCCAAAGTACTGGAGTTTCAGCTTTAGCATCGTTCCTTCCA
This sequence comes from Redunca redunca, assembly GCA_006410935.1. Taxonomy (NCBI): domain Eukaryota; kingdom Metazoa; phylum Chordata; class Mammalia; order Artiodactyla; family Bovidae; genus Redunca; species Redunca redunca. The sequence continues at coordinate 22,843 of SJYQ01007426.1, forward strand.
AAGAAATCCCAGGGCTGATCTCCTTCAGAATGGACTGGTTGGATCTCCTTGCAGTCCAGGGGACTCTCAAGAGTCTTCTCCAACACCACAGCTCAAAAGCATCAATTCTNTACTTTACTAGTGTGTGAGATGAGTGCAACTGTGCGGTAGTTTGAGCATTCTTTTGCATTTCCTTTCTTTGGAATTGGAATGAAAACTAACCTTTTCCAGTCCTGTGGCCACTGCTGAGTTTTCCAAATTTTTTGGCATATTGAGTGCAGCACTTTCACAGCATCATCTTTCAGGATTTGAAAGAGCTCAACTGGAATTCCATCATCTCCACTAGCTTTGTTCATAGTGATGCTTCCTAAGGCCCACTTGACTTCACATTCCAAGATGTCTGGCTCTAGATTAGTGATCACATCATCATGATTATCTGGGTCGTGAAGATTAAGAGTCCACATTTAAAAGGATGGCGTGAAGGAAATTAATTTCTATCTTTGACTTTCTTTAAATTTGCTATAATCTCAGGGAAACTGATTCTGCATACTCTATCAATTGTCTGTTTTAAAAAAAAAAACAAAAAAACAAGAAATGTCAAAACATGGTACTTCGTATCACTTTTATAAAAATAAGCAAAGACTGTACAAAACACAAATGTATTCAAAAAAAGACTGTGATATTAAATTCCAGGTAGAAAGAAATTTGCGACGGTGAGATTTTGTACCAAAATCTCACCTTTGAAGCCAAAGGTCCTTTGAATGATCTGTTCTGAACAGATGACTTTTTAAAAAATAATCTTATCTACTTATTTACATGCGTTTTTTGGCTGTGCTGCTCTTCACTGCCGCACGAGCTGCTCTCCAGTCGTGGCGAGCAGCGGCTGCTCCTCGGCTCCAGGCGGCGGGGCTGCTCCCTGCAGTGGCTCCTCTCCTTGGGGAGCAGAGGCTCGAGGCCTTGCAGGCTTCAGGCTCGAGAGCACAGGCTCAATAGCTGTGGTGCAGGGGCTTAGCTGCTCTGAGGGAGGTGGGATCTTTCCGGACCAGGTATCTAACCTACGTCTCCTGCATTGGCAGGGGGATTCTTTACCACTGAGGCACTAGAGACAACAGCTGACTTTGAAATATTCTTTTTTAAAGAATTTTATTCAAATATAGTTTATTTCCAATGCTGTATTAGTTTCTAAATATTCCCTCAAAGAAATCCATAAGTAAGAACATACTATAAAACTAAATGCCCGTAATTTAATTGGTTCACATTACTACTTCAGATCAGTTTACTAATTTTAAAATCAAACTGACATACACTAATCGAGTTCCCAGCCACACAATAATAGTATCATACAAAAGAAAGGTAATACCTAGTTTGTTCGGAGTTACATACTTCTGTTACTTCTTTTAAACTGCAAACCATAATCAATACTTCAAAAAGGAGGTATGTTAAATGGAGAGTACATAAAGATGAGCTAAATAGACAAACAGGCATGCATTAACATTAAACTTCTCCGGAAGAAAGTAAATATATCACAGAGAGTTTCAGAATGGGAAACAGTGATCTTGAGAAATTATCAAGGAAAAAAATATTTGCAAAACACTGTCATACCTAACTGTACAACAAACAGGCGGCATAACACCACAGAGATAGAAATTAGTTCAAGCAACTTTAAAAAGCAGTATTTCTTACTACATATCATTTGTGTGTTATATTTTAAACACAAAATAAAATCCATTAAAAAAGCTGCATTCGGTACTCTTACTTAGAGTAACAATATTGCCAATTTCCTTTTTTTTAATACTACAGGTACAATGTAAAGCAAATAAATAATTATGTTTACTCCATTAAAAGCTAAAACCAAAACAAAAAACAAAAACAGATAACAAGTATAAAATTAAAGAGATCAAATAAAACTCCTGAAATTATAAATATAAATCAAAAGTATCAGTAGCAACTCATTTTTTTCCTCTCTTAAACGAAAGTACTTCCTGGCCTGGTTCATTGAAAAAGATTCAGCACACAAACAATGGCGTCTCAGGAGCAGTGAGCACCCGGCCACCTGGACTGTGGTCTCTAGTGTGTCTCCACTAAGATGAAGTGGGTCTCCTTCAAGAAGGGCTGTTTCTCCAAGCGGGGTGGGAAATGCACGAGAGCCTGGCATATCCTCCTGAGCCCCAAAGCAGAGGCCCCTGAGACAAGAGCAGTCCTGTCAGAGGGGCACAGGACCCAACCTGAAGGCGGCCCACACCCCTGAAAGAAACAACCTGAGCATAGACACACAAACCCTAAGGAAACTACTATGGGTTTAAATGTATCAAATATATTAACATTTGTCAGTTCAAATGATAGCAAAGAAAATTCACTGGTCATCAGGAGAGCCTGCTAGCAGATTAACTCATGATTACTAAAACTTAACAAAGGGAAAGAATCAAGTTCTTTTCCTGTCTTTCCTATACTAACCATAACCAAATACTTAATACAAGAAAGAACTTTGGGAGGAATTCTACCTAGATGAAGAAGGAATGACAGAAAATCACCATTTTGTAAACTCTAATAATTTATAATCAATAAAGGGTGATAAAAGCTATTATATGAAAGACTGATGGAAAACATTCTAACGGGAGAGATCCGGCAATAAATGCCATCTGAACCTTAGAGCTCAATCTGTGAGCCCGCCCAAGATTAGACCTCGGGAGTGATACAATGGGAAGCAAGCAGAACTGACTGTGAAGCATGCTTGCTCTAAAGTTTTAATTGAATCATGGCTCTAAATCACACTAAAAAGACTAACTGCTGAGGCCTTCTGCCTGAAGGCAATTTTTGGACCTCAGTAAAAGTGAGGGGGAGCGGAAAGAGCCTGCGGTTTCTCTGAGTTGAGGAGACAGAGAACAGAGTTCAAGGATGCTGAAGAGGCTGTACCACGTGGGGCAGAATTCCAGAAAGGAAAGAAGTCACACAAAAAAAGAACTCCAGAAATGTCTCCTGTCCTCCTAAATCCTTCACATACATGGTGAAAACTCCACAAAATCAAGAAAAGAATTACAAGGAAGTTGTAATCTGATCAGTTCCCACAGCTCAGAAGCAGAAGACACTCAAGTTCCACCAAGTCAGACTGCATAGTCCTTGGCGACCACCTGGAATACGCAGTGGCAGAGAGCTCACCCCAGGGATAGGGCTAAACTGCCCCTGAATTGAGGACTATATCCACCTTCAGTTCAGTTCAGTTGCTCAGTCGTGTCCGACTCTCTGCAACCCCATGAATCGCAGCACGCCAGGCCTCCCTGTCTATCACCAATTTCCGCAATTCACTCAAACTCACGTCCATCAAGTTGGTGATGCCATCCAACCACCTCTTCCTCGGTCGACCCCTGCTCCTCCTGCCCCCAATCCCTCCCAGCATCAGAGTCTTTTCCAGTGAGTTAATTCTTCGCATGAGGTGGCCAAAGTACTGGAGCTTCAGCTTTAGCATCATTCCTTCCAAAGAACACTGAGGACTGATCTCCTTCAGAATGGACTCGCTGGATCTCCTTGCAGTCCAAGGGACTCTCAAGAGTCTTCTCCAACACCACAGTTCAAAAGCATCAATTCTTCGGCACTCAGCTTTCTTCACAGTCCAACTCTCACATCCATACATGACCACAGGAAAAACCATAGCCTTGACTAGATGGACCTGTGTTGGCAAAGTACTGTCTCTGCTTTCCAGTATGCTATCTAGGTTGGTCATAGCTTTCCTTCGCAAGACCTAAAAACAGGCCTCAAAAAGATGAAACTGATCAGCCGGCAACTTAACTGTCTGTCAAAACACTGTTTAAAGAAAGACAGCAAAAGCCAAACGCTTATCCAACACCCAACCAGAAATGACTAGATGTGCTGAGAACTCTCCACCCACCAAGAAGACCCACACTAAGAGAAGATTCAGTCCATAGGAAGCCCTGACACGGCGCGTGGAAGACGAGACAAGGACCTTAGAGCGGTGACTGGCAGCACGGGGAGTTCCCTGGCAGTCCAGAGCTTAGGGCCGCCTCCAGGGCAGGACGTGCAGGTTCTGTCGATAACTGGGAAGCTATCAGCCCACATGCCTCGCAGCCCCCCCTCAACCCCGCCAAAAAAAGACAAGCAGTATTGTAACAAATTCAATAAAGGCTTTAAAAATGGCCCACATTAAAAAAAAAACAACAACCTAGGGCTTCCCTGGTGTCCCACTGGTTAAGAATCTGTCATGCAATGCAAGGAACACCGGTTCCATCCCCGGTTCAGGAAGATCCCACGGGCTGCGGGGCCAACTAGGCCCACGGGCCACAACTGCCGAAGCCCGCGGGCCTCAGAGCCTGTGTCCTGCAGCAAGAGCAGGCCCGCAGCGAGCAGCTTAGCCCCACTCACCGCAGCCAGAGCAAGCCAGCCCGCAGCAACGCAGACCCAGCGCAGCCAAATCAAGCTAATAAATGCTTTTTACCAAAGAAGTAAGACTTCCTTGGTGGCGCAGTGGGTAAGAATCCCCCTGCCAATTCAGGGCACGCGGGTGTGACCCCTGGCCTGGGAGGAGCCCATGTGCGAGGGAGCGACTGAGCTCGAGCGCGGCAACCCGCGAGCCTGCACGCTGCCAGTGCTGCGCCGGCGCCGGAGCGCGCCCCGCGGGAGAAGCCTCCGCGCCGCAGCTAGAGGAGGCGCAGGCGGCAACGCGGCCCCGCACAGCCAGAGAGAGAAGAACACCGCTGTTAGGCTCGCGCAAGTAAAGGGAAGCCTGACTGTAACAGAGAGGGAGGAGATATTTAAAATGAAAACAAAAAACTTTCAGAAATGAAAATATATAGCAAGAAAATGTCAGGGCAGATAATTAACAGCAGATCAGAGAAGGGGGAAGGAAAGAATAGGTGAAACTTTAAGACATGAGCAACACAAGCGATCCAAAATGAAAGAGGCAGATGAATGAATAAGCAAGCTGTGGTACATATACACAATGGAGTATTACTCAGCCATTAAAAAGAATACATTTGAATCAGTTCTAAGGAGATGGATGGAACTGGAGCCGATTATACAGAGTGAAGTAAGCCAAAAAGAAAACCACCAATACAGTATACTAAGGCATATATATGGAATTTAGAAAGATGGTGATGATGACCATGTATGTGAGACAACAAAAGAGACTCAGATCTGTAGAGCGGACTTTTGGACTCTGGGGGAGAGGGAGAGGGTGGGATGAGATGGGAGAATGGCATTGAAACATGTCTACTATCATGTAAGAAACGAATCGCCAGGCTATGCCTGATGCAGGATGCAGGATGCTTGGGGCTGGTGCATGAGGAGGACCCAGAGAGATGTTATGGGGTGGGAGGTGGGAGGGGACTCATGTTTGGGAACCCATGTACACTCGTGGTGAATTCATATCAATGTATGGCAAAACCAATACAATATTGTAAACTAAAGTTAAAATTAAAAAAAAAAAATGAAACAGAGAAAAAATCTAACACAGCCTCGCTAACAGTTGCAACAATAGCAGGCCGTCTAACACACTGGTAATTGGAGTCCTGGTAGAAAACAGAAAATGAGCCAGGTAGAGATTCTTTTTTAAAATGCTGAGAATTTTTCCAAATTTGATGAAAACTATAAACCCAGAGTTCCAAGAATCTAAACAAACCAAGTAGAATAAAACACACACACAACAATAGAACCAGACCAAAAAGCACACCCTGATCCAAGTGCTGAAAACCAGTGCCGGGGAGCGGCTGCTGGCAACCAAAGGAGCCGGAGGCGCCGGAGTGGCATCTTCAAAGGGCTGAGAGAGGGGAGACCGCCGCGGGACTCTGCATGCACGGGGACACCCGATATAAAGCAGAGCCATGGCCAACAGGCAAGGGGGAAGCGCTATAGCGCGAGTGCACCTGCAGGGCGAGAAATGCTGAAGGAAGAGGGCGCCAATTGGAATCTGCACACACGGACACTGATAAGCAAAGAGCACAGGGGACGACAGACACATGGGCAAATATGAGAGACTTCTGCGCTCTCACTTTACAAGTTTCCCTGAGAGTTACCTGTTTAAAGAGTACATAATATACTGTGAGGTTTACAACACATACAAATAAAATGTAAGACAACGATGGCACAAAGAATGGAAAACAAGCAGAGTACTGGGTCTTATCTGTGAAGAGGTGTAACATCATACCTCTGACTGACAGACTGCTGGTGAACTAAAAATGCGTATTGCAGACCATGACGCATTTGGTGTCTATGCTGTAAACCCTTGAACCACACACACCCCTGAAAGGACAGCTGACACGCCAACAGTGGAGAGAAAACATACTTTAAACATGAAGGTGCAGGGAGGCTAAACGTCAAAGGACGGGAGAGACATAAGGGAAACGGAAGCATCAGAAAGCTGCAATGTCTGTGTTAACACACCGCTGCTGCTGCTGAGTCGCTCGGTCGTGTCCGACCCTGTGCGGCCCCGTAGGCGGCAGCCCACCAGGCTCCCCCGTCCCTGGGATTCTCCAGGCAAGAACACTGGAGTGGCTTGCCATTTCCGTCTCCAGTGCCTGGAAGTGAGAAGGGAAACTGAAGTCACTCAGCCGTGTCTGACTCTTCGCAACCCCATGGACTGCAGCCCACCGCGCTCCTCTGTCCATGGGATTTTCCAGGCAAGAGCACTGGAGTGGGGTGCCATCACCTTCTCCGAACACAACACTATAGACTTCAAAACAAGGAACATTACTAGGGAAAAAAAAAGGACATTTCACAACAATTATGGAGTCAATTCATCAAGAAGAAATAGCAATCCTAAATGTGTACTTCCTGGCTAAGAACTGCAAAACTCTAGAACAAAATACCTTCAAGACACAAAACTTAAAATAGTAAATATTAGAGAGTATACAGAGATTAGTGACACAGTAGGCTATCTTGACTTTGCTTTAAAATACTCCACCACTCCTCTGTCCAAAAGAGGGGAGATAGATGAGACAGTTAAAATGTCAGTAATTTTTGAAGCTAAGGGGTAAGTACGCGGAGATTCCCCATATCATCTTCTGTATCTATGCACATATTTGAAATTTTCCTTTACATAGTTAAAAAATGAAGAAAGAAAAAGAGCTCACCGAGCCACCAAGCACTGATTACAGGCACACCCAGGAGCACGGCTGAGCCAGCGGCAGGGCAGGCGCAGCCGCGGGCACAGAGGACGAGCTCGCGCAGAGCAGACGGCGCGGGCGGGGGGGGTCTGCGAACACGCGGCCCGGGGTGAAGCACGCGGTCCGCTGGATCATGGAATAAAAGCAAGAGAGTTCCAGAAAAACATCCATTTCTGCTTTATTGACTATGCCAAAGCCTTTGACTGTGTGGATCACAAGAAACTGTGGAAAATTCTGAAAGAAATGGGAATACCAGACCACCTGACCTGCCTCTTGAGAAATCTGTATGCAGGTCATCAAGCAACAGTCAGAACTGGACATGGAACAACAGACTGGTTCCAAATAGGACAAGGAGCACATCAAGGCTGTATATTGTCACCCTGCTTATTGAACTTATATGCAGAGTACATCATGAGAAACGCTGGGCTGGAAGAAGCACAAACTGGAATCAAGATTGCCGGGAGAAATATCAATAACCTCAGATATGTAGATGACACCACCCTATGGCAGAAAGTGAAGAGGAGCTAAAAAGCTTCTTGATGAAAGTGAAAGAGGAGAGTGAAAAAGTTGGCTTAAAGCTCAACATTCAGAAAACGAAGATCATGGCATCTGGTCCCATCACTCCATGGGAAATAGATGGGGAAACAGTGGAAACAGTGGCTGACTTTGTTTTTTTGGGCTCCACAATCAGTGCAGATGGTGATTGCACCCATGAAATTAAAAGACGCTTACTCCTCGGAAGGAAAGTTATGACCAACCTAGACAGCATATTCAAAAGCAGAGACATTATTTTGTCAACAAAGGTCCGTCTAGTCAAGGCTATGGTTTTTCCAGTGGTCATGTATGGATGTGAGAGTCGGACTGTGAAGAAAGGTGAGAGCCAAAGAATTGATGCTTTTGAACTATGGTGTTGGAGAAGACTCTGGAGAGTCCCTTGGACTGCAAGGAGATCCAACCAGTCCATTCTGAAGGAGACCAGCCCTGGGATTTCTTTGGAAGGACTGATGCTGAAGCTGAAGCTCCAGTACTTTGGCCCCCTCATGCGAAGAGTTGACTCACTGGAAAAGACTCTGATGCTGGGAGCGACTGGGGGCAGGAGGAGAAGGGGACGACCGAGGATGAGATGGCTGGCAGGCATCACGGACTCGATGGATGTGAGTCTGGGTGAACTCCGGGAGATGGTGATGGACAGGGAGGCCTGGCGTGCTGCGATTCATGGGGTCGCAAAGAGTCGGACACGACTGAGCGACTGAACTGAAAATGTATCTTCTTTAGGATTTGAAATAGCTCAACTGGAATCCCATCACCTCCACTAGCTTTGTTTGTAATGAGGCTTTCTAAGGCCCACTTGACCTTGCATTCCAGATGTCTGGCTCTAGGTGAGTGATCACACCATCGTGATTATCTGGGTCATGAAGCTCTTTTTTGTATAGTTCTTCTGTGTATTCTTGCCATTTCTTAATATCTTCTGCTTCTGTTAGGTCCATAGCATTTCTGTTCTTTATTGAGCCCATCTTTGCATGAAATGTTCCCTTGGTATCTGTAATGTTCTTGAAGAGATCTCTAGTCGTTCCCATTCTACTGTTTTCTTCTATTTCTTTGCATTGATCACTGAGGAAGGCTTTCTTATCTCTCCTTGCTATTCTTTGGAACTCTGCATTCAAATGGGTATATCCCTCCTTTTCTCCTTTGCCTTTAGCTTCTCTTCTTTACTCAGCTGTTTGTAAGGCCTCCTCAAACAACCATTTTGCTTTTTCTCATTTCTTTCTCTTGGGGATGGTCTTAATCACTGCCTCCTGTACAATGTCACGAACCTCCGTCCATAGTTCTTCAGGCACTGTCTATCAGATCTAATCCCTTGAATCTATTTGTCACTTCCACTGTATAACTGTAAGGGATTTGATTTAGGTCATACCTGAATGGTCTAGTGGTTTTCCCTGCTTTCTTCAATTTAAGCCTGAATTTGGCAATAAGGAGTTCATGATCTGAGCCACAGTCAGCTCCTGGTCTTGTTTTTGCTGACTGTATAGGGCTCTTACACCTTCGGCTGCAAAGAATATAACCAATCTGATTTCGGTGTTGACCATCTGGTGATGTCCAGGTATAGAGCGTCTCTTGTGTTGCTGGAAGAGGGTGTTTGCTACGGCCGGTGTGTTCTCTCGGCAAAACTCTGTTAGTCTTTGCCCTGCTTCATTCTGTACTCCAAGGCCAAATTTGCCTGTTACTCAAGGTATCTCGACTTCCTACTTTTACATTCTAATCCCAAGAAAATAAATGACATCTGTTTTGGCTGTTAGTTCTGGAAGGTCTTGTAGGTGTTCACAGAACCATCCAACCTCAGCTTCTTCATCATCACTGGTTACGGCACAGATATGGATTACTGTACTGCTGAATGGTTTGCCTTGGAAACGGAGAGAGATCACTGTGTCGTTTTTGAGACGGCACCCAGCTACTGCATTTCAGGCTCTTGTTGACCATGATGGCTACTCCATTTCTTCTAAGGGATTCCTGCCCGCGTTAGTAGATATAATGGTCATCTGAGTTAAATTCGCCCATCCTAGACCATTTTAGTTTGCTGATTCCTAGAATGTCGACATTCACCCTTGCCATCTCTTGTTTGACCACTTCCAATTTGCCTTGATTCATGGACCTGACATTCCAGGTTCCTATGCAATATTGCTCTTCACAGCATCGGACCTTGCTTCTCTCACCAGTCACATCCACAACGGGGTGCTGTTTTTGCTTTGTCTCCATCCCTTCATTTGTTCTGGAGTTATTTCTCCACTGATTTCCAGAAGCGTACTGGGCCCCTACCGGCCTGGGGAGTTCCTCTTTCAGTGTCCTGTCTTTTTGCCTTTTTATACTGTTCATGGGGTTCTCAAGCCAAGAGTGCTGGTTTGCCATTCCTTCTCCAGTGGACCACATTCTGTCAGAAACCTCCGCCATGACCCATCTGTCTTGGGTGGCCCCACACGGCACGGCTTAGTTGCATTGAGTTAGACAGGGCTGTGGTCCATGTGATCAGTTTGATTAGTTTGATCAGCTCCACTCACAGCAAATTTGGAAAACTCAGCAGTGGCCACAGGACTGGAAAAGGTAATGCTAAAGAATGTTCAAACTACCGCACAATTGCCCTCATCTCACACGCTAGCAAAGCAATGCTCAAAATTCTCCAAGCCAGGCTTCAACTGTATGTAAAGCATGAAATTCCATATGCTCAAGCTGGATTTAGAAAAGGCAGAGGAACCAGAGATCAAATTGCCAACCTCCACTGGATCATCAAAAAAGCAAGAGTTCAGGAAAAACCTCTATTGCTTTACTGACCATGCGAAAGCCTTTGACTGTGCGGATCACAACAAACTGTGGCAAATTCTGAAAGAGATGGGAATACCAGACCAGCGCCCCTGCCTCCTGAGCAGTCTGTATGCAAGCCAAGAAGCAGCAATTAGAACCGGGCATGGGACAGCAGGCTGGTGGTTGTTGACGTGCTCCAGGAAAGGAGTGCATCATGGCTGTCTATCGTCACCCTGCTTATTTACCTTACATGCAGAGTACGTCATGCAAAATGCTGGTCTGGCTGATGCACAGGCTGGAGTCAAGACTGCCGGGAGAAATATCAATAACCTCAGATACGATGACACCACCCTTTTGGCAGAAAGCTAAGAACTAAAGAGCCTCTTGATGAAAGTGAAAGAGGAGAGTGAAAAAGCTGGCTTAAAGCTCAACATTCAAAAAACGGAGATCATGGCATCCAATCCCATCACTTCATGGCAAATAGATGGGGAAACAGTGGAAACGGTGAAAGGCTTTCTTTTCTTGTTCTCCAAAATCACTGCAGATGGTGACTGCAGCCATGAAATTAAAAGACACTTGCTCCTTGGAAGAAAAGCTATGACCAACCTAGACAGCATGTTAAAAAACAGAGACATTGTCAACAAAGGTCCGTCTAGTCAAAGATATGGTTTTTCCAGTAGTCATGTATGGATGTGAGAATTGGACCACAAAGAAAGCTGCATGCCAAAGACCTGATGCTTTTGAACCGTGGTGTTGAAGACTCTTGAGAGTCCCTTGGACTGCAAGGAGATCCAGCCAGTCCATCCTAAAGGAGATCAGTCCTGGATGTTCATTGGAAGGACTGATGCTGAAGCTGAAGCTCCAATACTTTGGCCACCTGATGCGAAGAACTGACTCACTAGAAAATACCCTGATGCTGGGAAAGATTGCAGGCAGGAGTAGAAAGGGGCGACAGAGGATGAGGTGGTTGGGTGCCATCACTGACTCAATGGGCATGAGTCTGAGTGAACTCTGGGAGTCGGTGATGGGCAGGGAAGCTGGAGTGCTGCAGTCATGGGGTCGCAAAGAGTCGGAGATGACTGAGCAACTGAACTGAACCAAAGTGTACAAATAATATCACTAGTTCTGCCTTCTGAGCGGAATAGAATACTTTGTATATAAATTAAAAAAATATATTTTCTTTCACATTTCAATTTTCTAATAATGATCTTCTACAAAGAATTAGTATATTTACTAATAAAGTAACTAACCTATAAATTTATTTTTCTCTTAATTTCTCTCTGTAATTGACTTCTAGAATAAAGTATTCCAATTTAGGAAGCCTAATACCTTTAAAGAGAACTTTCTTTTAAAATCAGCTTAGCCCACAAGTTGTTTATATCAGTTTTTATAAAATGTAGCATTACTTAAGGGAAGCCTAGGGTTATATTTCTAGCTGTTCATTTTAATTTTATAAAGAAAAGCCTTAACTAAAACAGCAGATCAGTATAAGTAACTACCTTCTTTATCACTTTCTATTTACATAGTGTTATAGCTGGAACAAGAAGTTGTATGAAAATGGAAAAGAACTGAAGGAAAAATTAATTTTCAGAATTTGAGTAACACAACTGCACCAAATTCTGCAAATGTCTGCTGCCTATCAGAATCTAGTTTAGAAAGAAATGCAGAAATCACACGATATATACAGGTGAGGCGGGTGTGGATGGAAGAGAAAGAACACTGAAGATTTAGATGGTACGAAAGAACTTTAGTAACATTCACTTGCAGTGACACTGATATCCAGTTTGCAATAACTGAGACGCAGTCATTTATATGCAGACATGGAATCAACAAGACTCTTCTATTTATCCCAGCTATACATTTTCAGAACCTTCCCAATCAGAGTAGACACCAGCAGTCGGTACACTGCTGAGGCCCCGCTACCGATTTGGCAGCAGTGCTTATCCAAAAATCAGTTGAGTAATAAATAATGAATATACTTTTTCATTGAGCTAGTAACGTAATACACTGAAATACATTTAGTCACTAAATATTTGTTGCTGCTGTTCCGCCACTGAGTCGTGTCCGACTCTTTGTGACCTCACGGACTGCAGCACGCCAGGCTCCTCCACCCTCCAGCATCTCCCGGAGTTTGCTCAGCTCCGTGGCCACTGAGGTCACTGATGCTGTCTACCCGTTTCCTCTGCTGCTGCTCCTCCTGCCTTCTGTCTTCCCAGCACCCAGGTCCTTCCCACGAGTATGCTCTTCTCATCAGGTGGCCAATATCCACTGAACGTACATTTCATAAAACACATACCGTCAGTTTAATGCAAGTTACATGAACTTTACACCTCAAATGTGAGGGAAATCATTAACAAAAGTAAGTTATATATGTTAGTAAAGAAAGACATGCTTCACCAATTCATTTTTCACATTCACAAAAATTATAATACTTAATCAAACAGAATCAATTTTGTGCAAGATTGCTCCTCTTGAAATTAAAACTGGGCTCCCCCGGAGGTCCAGTGGTTGGGATTCTACAATTTCATTGCAGGGGGTGCAGGTTCGATCCCTGCTCAGGGAATTAAAATCCTGCATACCCACGCTGCATGGCCAAAAATAAATAAATTTGAAAATTTGAAATTAAAACTGTCATTTATATGAATACCTGCATAAAATACACTCACTATACGTGAATATATAGTAATGCATTCAGCCTTGCATAAGAATGATAAACACCCAATTCATTACGGTTATTTTCAGTTCAGTTCAGTTCAATTCAGTCGCATCCAGCTCTTTCTGACCCCAAGAACTGCAGAACGCCAGGCCTCCCTGTCCATGACCAACTCCCGGAGTTTACCCAAACTCATGTCCATCAAGTGGGTGATGCCATCCAGCCATCTCATTCTCTGTCATCCCCTTCTCCTCCTGCTCCCAATCCCTCCCAGCATCAAAGTCTTTTCCAATGAGACAACTCTTCACATCAGGTGGCCAAACTATTGAAGTTTCAGCTTCAGCATCAGTCCTTACAATTAACACCCAGGACTGATCCCCTTTAGGATGGACTGGTTGGATCTCCTTGCAGTCCAAGGGACTCTCAAGAGTCTTCAACACCACAGCTCAAAAGCATCAATTCTTCAGCGCTCAGCTTTCTTTACAGTCCAACTCTCACATCCATACATGACCACTGGAAAAACCATAGCCTTGACTAGACGGACCTTTGTTGACAAAATTATGTCTCTGCTTTTCAATATGCTGTCTAGGTTCATAACTTTCCTTCCAAGAAGTAAGTGTCTTTTAATTTCATGGCTGACCATCTGCAGTGATTTTGGAGCCCCCCAAAAATGAACTCTGACACTGTTTCCACTGTTTCCCCATCTATTTCCCATGGAGTGATGGGACCAGATGCCATGATCTTCGTTTTCTGAATGTTGAGCTTTAAGCCAACTTTTTCACTCTCCTCTTTTACTTTCATCAAGAAGCTTTTTAGCTCCTCTTCACTTTCTGCCATAAGGGTGGTGTCATCTGCATATCTGAGGTTATTGATATTTCTCCCGGCAATCTTGATTCCAGCTTGTGCTTCTTCCAGCCCAGTGTTTCTCATGATGTACTCTGAATATAAGTTAAATAAGCAGGGTGACAATACACAGCCTTGATGTGCTCCCTTTCCTATCTGGAACCAGTCTGTTGTTCCATGTCCGGTTCTGACTGTTGCTTCCTGACCTGCATACAGATTTCTCAAGAGGCAGGTCAGGTGGTCTGGTATTCCCATCTCTTTCAGATTTTCCACAGTTTCTTGTGATCCACACAGTCAAAGGCTTTGGCATAGTCAATAAAGCAGAAATAGATGCTTTTCTGGAACTCTCTTGCTTTTTCGATGGTTATTTTAGAGAGATAAAGACAACTGGGATTGGAAGGGGAACACACAGGGTTTCAGCTATTATCTGTGTCTTATATTTTCTTTTAAAAGAAATTTCTGAAGCAAACATGGAGAAAGGAAACTTGATAAAGCTAAATAATTACTGCCCCCAAAACTATTTTTCTGTACAATGTGGTATAAAATTTAAAACATATTTCTTTTTTAAAAATCAACAAGGAAAAAGTACTTTAAAAAAATTTATTGAGGTATATAGATGTATAATATGTAAGTTTCAGATGTACAATTCAATTTAAAGGTTACACTCCATTTACAACTATAAAATGCTGGCAATATTTCATGTGCTGTATAATATACCCCCTTAGCTTATCTTTTTTATTTTATTTTATACATAATAGTTTGCACTGCTTAAGCCCCTTCCCTCTGTCATGGCCCCTCCCACTCCCACCCCCTGGCAAGCACCGTTTGTTCTCAATATCCATGAGCTTGGTTTTTTGTCATATTCATTAGTTTACTTTAGTTTTTAGATTCCACATATAAGTGATATCACTGGGTATTTGTCTTTCGTTTACTTATTTCCCTAAGCATAATACCCTCCAAGTCCATCCATGTTGATACAAATGGCAACATTTCATTCTTTTTTTTTTTTTTTAGGACTGAGCAGTATTCCAGTCCATGGGGTCACAAACAGTTGGATAGGACTGAGTGACTTCACTTTCACTTTTCACTTTCATGCATTGGAGAAGGAAATGGCAGCCCACTCCAGTGTTCTTGCCTGGAGAACCCCAGGGACGGGGGAGCCTGGTGGGCTGCTGTCTGTGGGGTCGCACAGAGTCGGACACGACTGAAGTGACTCAGCAGCAGCAGCAGCAGCAGTATTCCAGCGTGTGTATATGCACAACATATCATTCCTGAATCAATCTAGTACGTACTTCAAATTTTAAAAGTTAAACATGTAGTGAAATTAAGTAAAGAGAATCAATTTTCTATGTGGGAAAGCTGAAAAACTGTTGGGCAAAAGGTTTGCCTTGAAAAGCACTAAGCAGTCTCCCTGGTGGTGCGGTGGTTAAGAACCGACCTGCCAGGGCAGGGCGCACGGGTTTGAGGTCTGGTCTGGGAAGAGTCCATGCACCTCAGAGCAGCTCAGCCCGTGCGCCACAGACACTGCGCCTGAGCTCCAGAGCCCGAGAGCCAAAGCTACCGAGCCCGCATGCGGCTGCTGTCGACGCCCGGAGCCTAGAGCGAGCCCCGCAACGGCAAGACCCCGCCATGAGACGCCCGAGCGCCACAGCTACAGAAAGTCTAACGCGGCAAGGAAGACCCAGCACAGCCAAAAATGAACAGAACTGTCAAAGCAGGAAGAATAAAGAAAGGTTATTATTACATTAAAAATGTGAAGACACTTAATACCACTATTCCTGTCTGTAAAAATGGCTAAGATGGTTAATTTCATGTTCTATATATTTTACCACCATAAAGAAGTATATTATGAGCTAGGCCAATTTAGATGAAAGGAAGATAATATTTTAAAGGTTAAAAACTAAGGAGTAAAGTTCCAAGCAGGAGCTTCTGCTGGTAACAGCAGAAATCGAAAGCTGGAAGCACAGCTCACTGGCCACTAATGTAACTGTCGCAATCAGTTATAGGTCAAAAAAACAGGAAGATCGCAGAGAAAAAGGAAACTGAAGGCTACACTGTCACCACTGCTGTGGACCAAATAAAGTTAAATAGCAAAACTTCAAATTCATTTCAGAGAAACTTCTGAAATTTTCCAACCTCATCTTAGCACTATTTTGATTCTTCAAATTGGGCTTTCGTCGTGGCTCGGGGAGTAAACAGTCTGCCTGCAATGCAGGAGACTCGAGTCTGATCCCTGGGCTGGGAAGAGCCCAGCAGCCTTGCCTGGGGAAGGAGGCAGCACTGCGCCGCAGCAGTATTGCCTGCAGAACCCCGTGAAGCGAGGAGCACGGCAAGCACGCCCCGTTCGGCGGCAGAGAGCCAGACACGGCGAGTGGCTACAGGCACTCTCACCTTCAGGTTAAATTCACCTCTTGGTGGCTGTGTATGTGCCCCTTGGTCTCTACTGAGAAAAGCAGCTAATACAGTGAAAGCTGCGGTTTTTCCGGGGGTCACATATGGGTGTGAGAGTTGGACCGTAAAGAAAGCTGAGCGCCAAAGAATTGATGCTTTTGAATCGTGTGTTGGAGAAGACTCTTGAGAGTCCCTTGGACTGCAAGGAGATCCAGCCAGTCCATCCTAAAGGAAGTCAGTCCTGAACATTCATTGGAAGGACTGATGCTGAAGCTGAAGCTCCAATACTTTGGCCACCTGATATGAAGAGCTGACTCATTGGAAAAGACCCTGATGCTGGGAAAGACTGAACGCAGGAGGAGAAGGGGACGACAGAGGATGAGATGGCTGGATGGCATCACCGACTCGACGGACATGAGTGTGAGCAGGCTCCGGGAGCTGGCTAGTGATGGACAGGGAGGCCTGGCGTGCCACAGTCCACGGGGTCGCAGAGTCGGCCACGACTGCGCGCCTGAACCGAGCTGCACTGGTCTCTACCACCTCTCACCCCTCAATTTGAAGTTCCTTTCTCCTCTCATACTCTAAATTTTTAGGTAACCCAGAAAATCCCATTTTTGCCTTCCTTGCTCTTGCTACATCTTCTCCTTAGGGACTGACGTGGTCTCAAATATGACCGCTGAGGGTGACTCGCTGGACTGAGAGAGCCCTGAGGTTAGACTAAATGTGTTCATCTTCTGTACCTGGCTTGGGCAGATGCCATAAAACATTTGTTCAAGAAGATGGATGGACGGGTGGGTGGGTGGACAGAGGGACAGACAAATTAATCCCTCCAATGCTAGGCCTGATTTTCCTGAACTACCTCTCCACATTTTGATTATTCTCCATTACCTTCTAGACAACAGACACCAAAGTCATTCCTAGGCATCCACTTATCTTCCTTCCTTCCATTTACCTGACTCCAACCTAGCAGTCATCCTTTATTTTTCCTTTTCTCTTTCCTCTCACATCTAATTAACAAATTTCTCTCATATTATCCCTTCCTTCCAATTACCTTGCTGTTGCCCTAAAGGCAAATTCATCTCTGCAATGAAGAGAATTAGCTGATTTTTCCACTGCTTACTCCTTCCTTCTCCAATCTACTTTCATTTCACTTCAGGATTACTCTTCACAGTGCAAATATAGATCAAAAACCCTCACTGATTCCTCAGTGCCCATTCTTTACTGTTTCCATTCACATTACATTTTCCTGCGCACGTTTTCACTGTAGTAAAATACACGGAAAACGTGCCGATTGCTTTACAGTGCACGTCTCATGGCATCACGTGCATTCACTTTGCATTATCACCACCACTATCCACGTCCAGAAGTTCTCATCACCCTAAGTGAACGCCACAACCATTAAATACTAACTCCCTACTCCAGTGGACTCCCACTGTTCTACTTTCTCTATGAACTGCTCTCTAGGTATCTCACGTAAGTGAAATCATAAAACACTTGTCCTTCTGTGTCGGTTTATTTCACTAATTAACGCCACATTTTCTAGCTTCACCCACGTTGCATGAGGCCAGGATGTCATTCCTTGTTTCTGTAAAGGGTTTTTTCCTGGCTGTGCGGGTCTCTGTGGCGGTGCTCCCGCCTCCTCCAGCTGTGCTGCGCAGGCTTCTCATTAAGGAGACTCCCCTGTTGCAGAGCGCAGGCTCCAGGCTTTCAGGCTTCAGCGGCGGCAGCTCACAGGCTCATGGGCCCTGGAGCGTGCGGGTTTCAGCGGTTGTGGCGCACGGGTGAGCTGCTCCATGGCACATGGAACCTTCCCAGACCACGGGTCAAACCTGTGTCCCCTGCACTGGCGAATGGATTCCTACGCACCGAGGCAACAGGGAAGTTCAGGATTTACACCCAATCTTGTTTAATCCATTCATCTGTTGATGGACATTTGCTGTTTTCACTGTTTGGCTACTGTGAATAAGCTGCTATGAACACTGATAGATAAATGCCTGAATTCTTGCTCTTAATTCTTTGCATAGACATCTAGAGGTGGGACGGTAGATCATACGGTAACTCTCTACTTTTTGAAGCACTGTGTTCCATAGCTAGCGTTCATTTTAAAGTCACCAGAGGACTTTCCTGGTGGTGCAAAGTGAAGAATGTGCCTGCTAGTGCGCAGACGGGATGCCGCGGAGCAACTGAGCCTCTGCGTCACCAGGAGCAAGCGGGAGCACCTAGACCCCCACTGCCCAGCCCGGCCCCGCGGCAGCCAGAGCCAGCACACAGCAGAGACCCCGATACCTGCAGTCACCACAAGCGGCGCCCAGCCGCCCCTTCTCTGCGCCTCTCCCCACCGCAGCCCAGTCCTCCATCATGCAGCCACGCAGAATCGCAACAGAGCCTCTTCCTTCCTGCCTCTAAAGGCCTTTGTCCTTGCTGGTCTTTGTTAGGGATATAATTTTCTACACGCAAATGTACCCATCCTGTGAGGGTAGCTCAAGCACCACCTACTTTGGAAAACATTCCCTAATCTCTCCAGTTAGAAGGAACCTCTTTTTTTTTTTTTAATGCTCTTTATATTTCTTTCTCACTTTCTACCATGTATAATAATCAGGCACACATCTTTCTCAGCAACTATGTCTAATTCATGTATATACTGCCCTCAGTAACTAGCAAGTAGTAGACAATGGGTGAATGAATCAATGACAGAGGAATAAAAATGAACTTTAAGATAAAAATAATTTAAAATTTCCAATCAAGTTGAAGACTGTCAAGGAAAACTAACCATACTTGTTAAAATCTCTTTTAGAGTATCATCTGTCAACATTTTAAAAGCACATGCCAGATGACCCAGACATTCTAATTCCAGAAATATGTCTGAAGTAAACCTCGGCACAGCTGCAAAAAAGATGTTCTGTGCAGCACTGTTTCAACGGCAAATGTTAAAAATACAATGTCCATTCATGGGAAGTACACAAATTACAGTACAAACATATTCTCAAGCAGCAGCTGATAAAAGGTGGGTTCACACGCACTAACTCCACCATACGGCTGTTGTAGTTCAGGCATCAAGTCACGTCTGACTCTTTGCGACCCCATGAATTCTAGCATGCCAGGCTCCTCTGTCCTCCACTGACTCCCAGAGTTTGCTCGAATTCATGACCACTGAGTAGGCGATGCTGTCTCACCAACTCATCCTTTGTTGTCCCTCTCTCCTTTCGGCTTCAGTCTTTCCCAGCATCAGGGTCTCTTCCAGTGAGTTGGCCCTTCGCATCAGGTGGCCAAAGTACTGGAGCTTCAGCTTCAGCATCAGTCCTTCCAGTGAACACTCAGGACTGGTCTCCTTTAGGATGGACTGGCTGGATCTCCTTGCAGTCTAAGGGACTCTCAAGAGTCTTCTCCAGCACCACAGTTCAAAAGCATCGATTCTTCAGTGCTCAGCTTTCTTTATAGTCCAACTCTCACATCCATACATGACCACTGGAAAAACCATAGCTTTCAGTATATGGACCTCTGTTGGCAAAGTGATGTTTTTGCTTTTTAATCTGCTGCCTAGGTTGGTCATAGCTTTTCTTCCAAGGAGCAAGTGTCTTTTAATTTTGTGGCTGCAGTCACTGTCCGCAGCGATTTTGGAGCCCAAGAAAATAAAACCTGTCATTGCTTCCATTTTTCCCCCTTCTATTTGCCATGAAGTGATGGGACTGGGTGTCATGATCTTAGTTTTTTGAACACTTGAGTTCAAGCCAGTTTTTTCACTCTCCTTTTTCACCCACATCAAGAGGCTCTTCCATTAGAGTGGTATCATCTTCACATCTGAGGTTGTTGATATTTCTCCCTGTAATCTTGATTCCAGCTTGTGACCCATCCAGGCCAGCATTTCTCTTGACGTACTCTGCATACGTTAAATAAGCAGGATGACAATATACAGCCTTGACGTACTTCTTTCCCAATTTTCAATCAGTCTGTTGTTCCCTGTCTGGTTCTAACTGTTGCTACTTGACCCGCATACAAGTTTCTCAGAAGACAGGGAAGGTGGTCTGGTATTCCCATCTGTTTAAGAATTTTCCACAGTTTGCTGTGATCCACACAGTCAAAGGCTTTGGCGTAGTCAATGAAGCAGAAGTTTTTCTCGAATTCTCTTGCTTTTTTCTCCATGATCCAACCAAAGTTGGCAATTTGACCTCTGGTTCCTGTGCCTCCTTGAAATGCAACGTGTACACCTCGAAGTTCCCAGTTCGTGTACTGCTGAAGCCTGGCTTGAAGGATTTTGAGCATAACCTTTCTAGCACGTGAAATGAGCGCAACCGTGCGGTCGCTTGAACATTCTGCGACACTGCCCCTATTTGAGACTGGAATGGAAACTGACCTTTTCCAATCCTGTGGCCACTGCTGAGTTTTCAACATTCGCTGACATACCGAGTATGCGGCAGTTTAACAGCATCATCTTTTAGGATAGTTAAACAGCTCAGCTGGAATTCTGTCTCCTCCACTAGCTTTGTTCATAGAGATGCTTCCCAAGGCCCAGATGTCTGGCTCTTGGTGAGCGGCCACACCACTGCGGCTATCCAGCTCATCAAGTCCAGCTCTTCTGTGGACTCTCGCCACCCCTTCTGTGTGTCTCCTGCTTGTTAGCTAGGTCCTCCGTCTCTGTCCTTAGTGCCCCTCTCTGCATGAAGTGCTCCCTGGGTGTCTCCAATTGCACGTGTCAGGTGTGCAGCACACTGAGTCACACTCTGACGCTCCATTCGTGGTTATTATAAAATACTGGCTGTATTATCTGTGTCTTAGAACATATCCTTGTTGTTGTCTAGTCACTAAGTCGGGTCCAACTCTTCTGTGAGTCACAAAATGGAAATATATCCGTGCAACTGATTTATTTTATACAAGGTAAATTGTACATCTGCATATTGTATACAATATTGTATACAATCTGCATATTGTATATCCGTACTTCTTACTTTCCCACCTCAACCTCGTCCCTCCCCCGACAGGTAACCACTGGCTTCTTCTCTACGAGTGTGTTTCTTTTCTATTAAATTCACTAGATTGTTACGTTTTCCAGATTCCACATATGATACCATACAGTGTTTGTCTTTCTCTAACTTATTTTGCTAAGCATAAAACTCTCCAGTTCCATCGATGTTGTTGCAAATGGCAAAATGTCCTTCTTTTTTATGTCTGAGTAGTATTCCATTGTACGTGTATGTACGGAAACCACATTTTCTTTATCCATCATCCGTTGATGGACACAGGTTGCTTCCATATCTTGCTGAACATTAAGAGACTTATGTCTTTTTGAATTAATGGTTTCATTTTCTTTTTTAAAAAGTCAAGGTATAACACTACAGATAAAATTATTCAAAACTTGCTAGAATTTGGGGGGGCTTTATTACTTTAAAAAGACAATCTATACAATAAATGGATACATCTCTAACACAGAGCAAATGCAACAAAAGAATACACAAAGCAGGATTCTGTTTATGCAGAGCTGACCAACAGGCAAAAGTAAACTGCTGCTTAGAGACACACACGCAGGTGGTAAAGCCATCGAGAAAAGCAGGGAAAGCGTCACAGGACAAAGCAGAGGTCACCTCCGAGAGAGGAAAGGGCTGTGAGCAAGAAGAGTGCCTGAAGAAGCCTGAAGCACTGACAATACCTACCACTTGACCTGGGTGGTGGTCACACAGATGTCTGCTTATAATTATTCTCTAAACTGCACTTATTTTTATGCAGTCTACTGAATTTCTCACACTACGAAAAAAAACTATTGAACAATAATAATGTTAATAGTAATTCTGCAGGCAGGTTTTTATTCTGAACGTGTGCTTACATACTGATCTCATCTGGTTTCAGCTAATAGTGTACAGCAAAACAAAACTGCCAAAGATACGAAGAATGGAGTCAGTGGGAACTCAGACAGAAAGAGAGAGGAAACCTCTCTGGAAATCTCTTACAGTTCCAATGCCTTTCAAATTTTAACGTGGATCTCACACTACAGAGAGAGACTCGGCAGGCCTGGAGTGGGACCCGGCGCCCTGCACTCTCCCGCTGCTGACGCCAGCGCTGCCAGTCCACGGACACTGGGCACCAGCGTCTGTCCTCAGTGCCCCTCTCTGCACGAAACCATCACAAGGCGGCTGGCGTGAAGGTCGGCTAAGAGGAAGGGGAACTGGAAGGCGCCGGGGGTGTGTGCCAAGCACCAGGTCTCATCTAAAGCCAAAGTCGCTCGGTCGTGTCCAACTCTTTGTGACCCCACGGACTACACAGTCCATGGAATTCTGCAGGCCAGAATCCTGGAGTGGGGAGCCTTTCCCTTCTCCAGGGGCTCTTCCCAACCCAGGGATCACACCAGGGTCTCCTGCACTGCAGGCAGATTCTTTACCAACTGAGCTATTAGGGAAGCTATCTCATTTAACCCTGCCTCAATTCTCTGAGGGGCATATTATCAGTTATGTTTTCTAGATGAGGATAATGAGGCCCAGATAAATTCATCTGCCCACAATTAGCCAGCTCTGTTCAAAAAGAAAAATAAAGGAACCAGAATTGGAACCCAGGATGTTCCAAAGTCTCTAGGAAAGAATTTACTAAATGTGAGTAAAGGAGAAGCATGGTGGAAAGTGTTTCAGGAAGCAGAATTCAAAGCACTATACAATCGCACAGTATTCAAGTCTCTCAGTTTGCATACAGAGCTGGCTTCCTCACTGACACAAAAATATTCTGCAGAGAACGTAATGCATTTGACAAGATGCTGTGAGAGAAGGAAATTTTCATTTCCACTTACATTTTTTCTGGTGGTGGTCAGAGCAAAGGAATCCATGAAGGGTAAATGGCATCCCGACTACTCCCTGTCCTCAGGAAACTAAAGGATAGCAGCATCTGCGCACGCAGAAGCCCCTGCTTCACAGGCTTGCCTGACCATAAAGAGACCCCCCGGCAGGCACGTGTCCAGAGACGGCTCAGAAAACAGGGGTGCGTCCGGAGTCTTAGCAAGCACCCGAGCAGGCTCACGTCCAGAAGACCCTCCGCAGTGCTGCTGAAGCTTAACCTGACGCTCCCATTCATAGTTCTCCTCTGCCTTATATACTTTACTGAGTAACAGGTTTAAAAATATGGCTAATAAAACTTTCAGAAAAATGTAACTAGAGCAGGCAACCTTACAGATTACGGAGCAATTTAACCTTTATATTGCATATGAGGAAGCCTGAAGTCCGAAAGCAGGGCATATATTTAGTGGCAAAACAGAACCTGTAGCGGCTCAAAGCTCCTTCTAACACACATACACACATACCAGCATGTATTTTAAGTAGTGAGGTGGTCTTTTTTTTCTCCCATGCCACGTGGACAGTGGGATCTTTACCTTGACCAGGGACTGAACCTAGGCCCTCCCCAGTGAAAGCGTTGAGTTCTAACCACTGGGCCACCAGTGAATTCCCACCAAAATTTATTTTTAAAAGACCAGCAGTAAAGCATTACTTACTGACGACCATCGAAAAGCAACTAGCTGGGACCTCCCTGGTGGTCCAATGGTTAAGACTCTGCACTCCCAGTTTAGGGGGCCTGGGTTTGATCCCTGGCTGGGGAACTAGATTCCACATGCCCCAGCTAGAGGTTGCACACCGAAACTAACCATTCTGCAGGCAGCGACTAAAGATTCTGGAAGCCACAACTAACATCCAGCACAACCAAAACAAATAAATATATATACTTCTAAGTAACTAGCTGAACAAATCTGGCACATTCGCAAAATGAAGCTGTGGAAATAATCAGGCATTACCTCTGTTCCAAGCATGATCTCCAAGATATGTTAAGTGAAAAGAACTGCTGAACAGGGCACATAATATGGCAACCTTCTGTGTAAGAAAGGATAGAAAAAGACTATACGTAGGTATTTATTTTTGCAAAAAGAAATACTGAAAGAATAAACTGGAAATTAATAAAAATTAGGAAGAGATGCAAAAGTAAGTACTCAAGAGATACCTGGAGTAAATGGCAAGTTTGGCCTTGGAGTACATAATGAAGCAGGGCAAAGGCTAACAGAGTTTTGCCAAGAGAACACACTGGTCATAGCAAACACCCTCTTCCAGCAACACAAGAGATGACTACACATGGACATCACCAGATGGTCAACACGAAAATCAGGTTGATTATATTCTTTGCAGCCAAAGATGGAGAAGCTGTATACAGTCAGCAAAAACAAGACCGGGAGCTGACTGTGGCTCAGATCATGAACTCCTTATTGCCAAATTCATACTTAATTTGAAGAAAGTAGGGAAAACCACTAGACCATTCAGTATGACCTAAATCAAATCCCTTACGATTATACAGTGGAAGTGAGAAATAGATTCAAGGGATTAGACAGACAGAGCGCCTGACAGACAGAGCGCCTGGAGAACTATGGACGGAGGTTCGTGACATTGTACAGGAGGCGGTGACCAAGACCATCCCCAAGAAGAAATACAAAACGGCAAAATGGCTGTCTGGGGAGGCCTTAAAATAGCTGAAAAAAGAAGACAAACTAAAAGCAAAGGAGAAAAGGAAAGATATACCCATCTGAATGCAGAGCTTCAAAGAATAGCAAGGAGAGATAAGAAAGCCTTCCTCAGCGATCAATGCAAAGAAATAGAAGAAAACAGTAGAATGGGAAAGACTAGAGATCTCTTCAAGAAAATGAGAGATGCCAAGGGAACATTTCATGCAGATTGGCATAATAAAGGACAGAAATGGTAGGGACCCAGCAGAAGATATTAAGAAGAGGTGGGAAGAATACACAGAAGAACTGTACAAAAAAGATCTTCATGACCCAGATAACCACGATGGTGAGATCACTCACCTAAAGCCAGACATCCTGAAATGCAAGGTCAAGTGGGCCTTAGGGAGCATCACTACAAACAAAGCTAGTGGAGGGGATGGGATTCCAGTTGAGTTATTTCAAATCCTGAAAGATGAGGCTGGCAAAGTGCTACATTCAATATGCCAGCAAATTTGGAAAACTCAGCAGTGGCCACAGGACTGCAAAAGGCCAGTTTTCATTTCAGTCCCAAAGAAAGGCAATGCCAAAGAATGTTCCAACTACCAAACAGTTGCACTCATCTCACATGCTAGTAATGCTCAAAATTCTCCAAGCCAGGCTTCAACAATACGTGAGCCAAAAACTTCCAGATGTTCAAGCTGGATTTAGAAAAGGCAGAGGAACCAGAGATTAAATTGCCAACATCCATGAGATCACAGAAAAAGCAAGAGAATTCCAGAAAAACATCTACTTCTGCCCCATGGACTATGCTAAAGCCATGACTGTGTGGATCACAACAAACTGTGGAAAATTCTAAAAGTGATGGGAATACCAGACCACCTCATCCACCTCCTGAGAAACCTGTTTGCAGGTCAAGAAGCAACAGAACAGGACATGGAACAAGGGACTGGTTCAACTGGGAAAGGAGTACGTCAAGGGTGTATACTGTCACCCTGCTTATTTAACTTATATGCAGAGTACATCATGAGAAATGCTGGACTTAGTGAAGCACAAGCTGGAATCAAGATTGCCGGGAGAAATATCAATAACCTCAGATATGCAGATGACACCACCCTTATGGCAGAAAGTGAAGAAGAATGAAAGGGCCTCTTGATGAAAGTAAAAGAGGAGAGTGAAAAAGCTGGCTTAAAACTCAACATTCAAACAATGAAGATCATGGCATCCGGTCCCATCACTTCATGGCAAACAGATGGGGAGACAATGCGAACCATGACAGACTATTTTCTGGGCTCCAGTCCCTGCAGATGGTGACGCAGCCATAAACTAAAAGATGCCTGCTCCGTGGAAGAAAGGCTATGACCAACCTAGACAGCATATTAGAAAGCCGGGACATTACTTTGTCAACAAAGCTCCATCTAGTCAAGGCTATGGTTTTTCCAGTGGTCATGTATGGATGTGAGAGTTGGACTATAAAGAAAGCTGAGCACCAAAGAAATGATGCTTTTGAGCTGTGGTGTTGGAGAAGACTCTTGAGAGTCCCTTGGACTGCAAGGAATTCCAACCAGTCCATTCTGAAGACTAGTCCTGAATACTCATTGGAAGGACTGATGCTGAAGCTGAAACTCCAATACTTTGTCCACCTGATGTGAAGAGCTGACTCATTTGAAAAGACCCTGATGCTGGGAGGGATTGGGGGCAGGAGGAGAAGGGGACAATAGAGGATGAGATGGCTGGACGGCATCACCAACTCAATGGACATGAGTCTGAGTGAACTCCGGGAGTTGGTGATGGACAGGGAGGCCTGGTGTGTTGCAGTCCATGGGGTCGCAAAGAGCTGGACACGACTGAGCACCTGAACTGAACTGACCGAGGAAGACATGATCCAAGCACCAGCCGTGCGGCGTATCTTGGCAATTTCCCCTCTTGGTCCCAGGTCTGAGAGCAGCAGCAGTGCTTGAGGTGGTGGGTGCCCCTCCCCTCGATATTCTTCAAAACTGCTGTCCCTACCGTCTCTCCCTTTTGCTCCAACACTGGAGGCAGCAGTGCCGCCCTAGCTGTGGGCCACTAAGTCACCCTGCCCTGCTCTACTCTGCTCTCTGAGCCTTGCCACCTATATTAAATATCCTCTATTTGAAATACCTAGTATGACTGGATCTTGACAGAATATTCTAAAGATAGAAAGAAACACAAATAAAATTTAACTTTACCTTAGCAATTTTGTCAGTAACAATATGAATACTATACTTTTAAAAGTTACGTGCACAGTAGGATAAAGCAAATAAACATGAACAATTCTAGAAAGTAAGATTGTCAGTTTAAGAGAGACAAATAAAAACCTAAATAGAGCCCTGTAATATGCTCAAATCAAACTGGAATGTCAACATGAAGTTTTTATTTCTAAAAACCATATTTTCTGTCTCTGTGCAGTGGAAGAACCTGGAAATAATGAAGACCCGGTGGCAGTGAGCATGCCTAGCACTCAGAACTGGGTTTCTGGCATTCTCTGTAAAGGAAGCCAGGTCTTCCTGGAAAAATGACTGATTTGGGGTCAAGAACAGAGAGAGCGCAAGGCGCACCTGGGGTATCTTGTGACAGAAAACCACCCAGAACTGATGGCACCCTGAAAGGACGCAACGCTCACACTGGCCACCGGCCAGCAGCGCAGGGACTCACGGCCACGAGCGTGACACGATGCGTAAGCACGAATTCGGGCCCACAGCGACACAGAAACTGGCGGCGAGACTCATCTGCTGCCACGGAGGCGCCCAGTGGCGTGTGTGCTCAGCTGCTAAGCCCCATCTGACTGTTGTGACCCCACAGACTGCCATCCAGCAGGCTCCTCTGCTCATGCCATTCTCCAGGCCAGAACACTGGAGCGGGGGTCTCCCCAGCTCAGGGACCGAAGCTGCGTCTCCTTATTCGCCCGGCGGACTCCTTGCCACTGAGCCACCTGGGGAGCCCCAAGTCTTCACCAACAGAATTTAAAACGAAAAGCCAAGAACCAACCAAAACACTGCCTGACTAGGACAGACTTTTAGTAAATTCCTGGTTGATGTTATCTTGCCAGCTAATAACTGTGAAAACAATCACCCTTTCACAACCTCCAATGAAACTGACTCAGGCAAGGATCACTGATGGACATTAAAACCAATAGGTGAAAGAGAATAGAGTAACTATGTTAAATTGCTCCCAACAGATTACCTGATCCACGTAAAGGGAAACCGTTACAAAGGAAAGATAGAGGACTCTCAGGTTAACCAAGTGATCAAATTCAGTGTCAAAATGGCAAAAGCTGACATCGACTGCGATACAACAGGAATACACAGTATCACACAGGATTGCAAACAGGAACGCTGTCAAGCCTTTAGACTTGTCTCAAAAGAGGATAAAGGAAGGGCCTAAGTGACACAAGTAAACAGCAGGACAAATCGCGACTGTGGAAGAGTCCAGCAAAGAACCAGACCGGCCTCTTCAAAAGCCAGCGTCTGGACTTCCTTGGTGATGCAGTGGTTAAGCCTCACTTCCCATGCAGGGAGCACGGGTTCAGTCCCCGGTCAGGGAAGTTCCACACGCCACATGCAGCAAGAAAAAGTAGTTAATGCCACGGAGGGAAAGAAAAAAGGGGAGGACGTTTTTAGATTATGAAGCAAAAACTAAGTAACAGCCAAATGCACTCTGGTAATCCTGCCTGGATCCTGGTTCCTACCCTAGACCTTTGCACTGGCTGTTCCTTATGTCCCCAAACTTACCATTAAACGTCCTGCCTCGTATCTTTCAGCCGGAACACCACCTTCTCACTGAGGCCTTCTCTAAACCAATTTCAATTAGCTTTCCCTTCCAGCTAGCTCTCTTTCATTTTCTTTGAAGTACTTATGTGAAATTTTGTCCATTCATTAATTCCTTTCTTCATTCTCAAATATAAGGTCCTAGAAATTAGAGCCCTTGCCTATTCTGTGCACTGTGACCCTAATATCTTGAACCAAGCCTAGCACATAGCAGCATTCAATAAATGTTTGTCAAATGGACGGACCAATAAACAAAAAGGCAGGAAAGACTCAACAGACACTTGGGGTTACAAATGCTTCAGAAAGGTCATGAAGAACATCAGCCGTAAGAATCAGACGCACACACTGAGTGGGTGTGCCCGACCCGGAAGGACTAAACGTGCCCATGGCGCTGACTGCATTGCTGTGGATTACCCTGCGTACGTCCACTTTAAGATATCTGGGAGGAGTCAGCACAGTGGTTTCCTTTCTGGAACCGATCTGTGCGAGGACAAACAGGTGGAGCATACAGGAGTTACTCTATAGAGCTGGACAGAGTAGTTACACGGAAAAAAAACGGCTTCTACTTAGGAAAATGAATCTTTCAGTTATAAAAATGAACATGATTTACATGAGAGGCAGTGAGACAAGTCTGGCTTTACCAGACTGCATGACAGGCGCTGTGAAAATAAGGCTGGAAAGGTACAAAGAAGGCCAAACGGAGAGCTTCACAGATAAGCACGTGTGTGTCAGTCACTCAGGCCGAGTGTCCAACTCTTTGCAACCCCACGGACTGGAGCCCACCAGGCTCCTGGGTCCATGGGATTCTCCAGGCAAGAATACTGGAGTGGGTTGCCATTTCCTTCTCCACAAAGGCTGATGAAAGTGTGTAAAATCAAGATGATAACCGTACTTGGCAGCGCAGTCGCAACAAAGCATCACTGAAGCTGAGGAAGTATTCTCCTCTTATCTCACAGGTAAGAGAACTAGGCGATAATGCGTTACCCAGGATCCCGGTCAGAGGAGAAACATTCAGAGAGTGGCCCCTTAAGACTGGCCTGCCACAGTGCCGTCACCCCAATCTTGATCATTTCCAGGAACTGCCAAGTAGAAACCTCAATCAACAGCAACGACTTTGCATGGAGCACTTATCACGTGTCAGACACTTAAATATCTTATGAGGCAGGGACTGTAACTCCCTTCCTGAAGATGAGGGAGCCTGAGACCACACCACTAGAGAAACAGCACAGCCCCGGCAACAAGACCAGCTCATTTTACCCTGCATCAGCACTCCAGCCTGCCTTCAGCTCATGGAGGCCAGCTGTGGCAAGCAGCAGGGACACCTGAGGAACACCGAGGAAGGTACTACAGATCTACACAGGACACACACAGACGCTTTTTTGGTAGAATTAACAAATGATTCCCACTTTTACCAGGTTAGAATAAAATTATTCTATCTAGAGAAATGGGAATATTGAGACGGGAACCTGTTTAGTAAAGGTTTTTTTATCTTCAGAGAGGTGCGAGGTGAAATAACGGACTTAGTTGTGAACACATGGGCAGTTGAATTAGAGAATATGCTGTATAAAGTCCCTGGAAAATTAAGAGGCATAAGAGAAAGATCACAACTACATGGATTTAAGAAATATCCAGGTGGTGGTGTCAAATGACGACATGAATAAGCCAAATTCTCCAAAGACAGAAAGAGGAGCACAGGGGAAACCGGAGAACATGAATTCCTGCTACAGGTACGTCCACACACAGGGACAG
Source organism: Redunca redunca (assembly GCA_006410935.1). Classification (NCBI taxonomy): domain Eukaryota; kingdom Metazoa; phylum Chordata; class Mammalia; order Artiodactyla; family Bovidae; genus Redunca; species Redunca redunca. The sequence continues at coordinate 53,104 of SJYQ01007426.1, forward strand.
GCATGCCCCTGGGGCGGCGCGAGGAGGAAGCCAGCAGCCAAGTTCCCTTGTTCCAGTTTCAACGTCTCATAAGACAACGTAGTACCAATGTTTAAGACCTGAGCGTTTGCTATGTGCTAGGCAATCGCTGGAAGTTCATTTGCGCTCCGAAACTTACCTGTCCCCAAACATGCGCATTACCCTCATTTGATAGATGAGAAAACTGAGGGTGAAAGAACCCACACCCAAGGAAAGTGGCAGAACTAGGTGGGACGTGAGCCTGGGTCTCCCCGGGGCCAGAGCCTAGATCTTAATCTCTGTGCTGAAATACGTGACCATCAGCCCAGCCCGCCGAGCACAGGCACAGCTGTGTGTTCACACATCACACAGACTGTCGTTCTCATCACCTTCAAATACGTAGTTCAGTGGCATCAAGCACACTGCTGGGCAACCGCCACCGCCATCTACCTCCAGAACTTTGATCGCAAACTAGAATTAAATAGCAATTCTCCTTTCCCTCTTCTCTTCTGCCCCAGTAACTGTCATTCTACTCTCTCTCGCTGTGAATTAAGACTATTCTGGGGAACTCATACAAGTGTAATCACACAATATTTGTTCTTTTGTGGCTTATTTCACCTAATTCAGCATCCAAGATTCATTACCATTAAGTTACTTTTAAATTAAATAAAATGTGAAATTCTAACCCACATACTATTATGTATCCCTACAGGGAATTATATTCCAAAATTCCATTATGGTTTATGAAACACGCTTGGAAGAGAGAACTACATTTACTGGGGAAGAAAAAAGGTGGGGAGAGGTAAGGAAGACTGACAAATCAAAATTTGAAAGTAAAATTTCCCACAGGAAAGTAAGGAAGAGTGTGCTTGATTTTGACTAGACCAAAGGGTCTATTTGGAAAGACGTCATTACGTATCTCAAAGCAAAAGCTAAGAAAGCAGTCCTCAGAACAGACCACAGACAACACTGCTGGATCAACCAAGGGAAGACCAGACACTGTTGCTTTTTGGCAAGAGAAAGCAAGCACACTAGTGAGAAGCTTCAGAATAAACACTGAAATAGAAGGGTCAACTCCCATTTCCCCTTGATCTAGCCAGCAGATGGGAGAGCAGACACTTAGTAAAACTGTACTGATCAACTTACAATTAACATCACCCTTTCTCCAAACAATGCACCAAGAGGTTCATTCTGGGGAAAAAATTTCTTGTTCTCTATACAGTAACATGAAGCAAACATTTAAGATGAGAATGATAAAGGAAACAGATTTGGGAGAGTATGGCATACTAGGGAACTCCTTAAGACAGCTGAAGTAAAATTATCCTAAATGTTAAATATTCTAAGAGAATATTAGTAGTGAAAACTAAAACTTGTTTGCCTTTAAAGAAATTGTATGAACTACCTGAAATCTATGTACTCAATATTACTAGGAGACAAGAGAAAACACGTTACTGTCTAAGCCAAGATACTGTCCAGAGTAGTAAAATTTTACAAATAACTATTGTTTTATATAATAGCTGTACATTTATCAGACTTGTGAATATAAACAAGCATTTAAGTATAGGATACTTCCACTTTTGAAGCAAAACAGAACAGAAGCACTGGAAAAAAATTAAATGCCTAGGAGAAAACTTTAGAAATTAAAAAGTAGAAACTTAATACAGGGAGAATCAGAACTCAAAGCAAATTTGCTTTCTGATACATACATGAGTAAGGAAACACAATTAAGCTTTACAAGAGTACCACTAAGTCATAATTTCACAAGACATTTAGAAGAATGTCACAAGAAACTACTTTAGAATAAGCCATAGTGTTATGAGCTTAATACTGGGCAATTTTAAAATGACTTGTCTGTAGGTTCTACCTTTCTACACGTAAGCTAGAAAAATGAATACACCGCCTTCACTTTTCTGTCAACCACTACCTTAACGCACCCATTCTCGGTTAAGATGCGGACGGCGCGCGTCCACTACTGCGCCACTTACAGATGCCGCTGAATTCAAACACCTGTAAAACGTTTGCAATGTGGGTGACAGCATGCTCCACTGCTTATAAAATACCACAGCACTAAGATAAGAAAACTGTATTGAACAGAAGTTCAAGATGAGAGATGCTAAGCAGCCTCAATCTACATAAACAGATTTTACAAAACAGTTTAGCATAGTTCTGGCTTAAGCTGTCAGCTTCACCTCAAAAGGAGAAGGACATTCTTGCTTTATTTATTATTGGGAAAAGAGACAGTATTAATAATCACGAATAGTCAACATTCTAAGGGACAGACGGCTCAGCACTGGTTAGGCGCGATCAAATTAAAACCACACGGTACTGCTCGTGCCTGTTTATAAAACAAAACAAAAGCGTCATCACTCTAAAGTCGTCACCACTGAGTAATCTGAGATATTTTAATTGCAGCTGCAGTGTTTGTGTTTATTTCTTGTGCATATGACTCACTCTCAAAAAGGTTCTCCCAAGACTCTGGTGGATTTTTGAGAATGCAGAAACCATAACTGGGGCACACTGTGTGGGAAGTGTCATAACGGTGAATGAATAAAGAGGAAAAGAACTCATGATAGAATTTTTTTCTAAGTTCTTATAAAAAGCAGTTGCTCACCAAAGGGATATTTTTCTGCAGAATAATAGGAAAGGCTGCGGAAACCCACCCTGGCTCTGGGAAGACTTTCTCACTCCCTTGGTTGGATTCAGTGCATTTTTCACACTGCAATGTATTTAACTAATTTCTTAGACTGGCTCCCAGACCACATTGCGAGCAACTTCAGACCAAAAGCTGTCTTGTCTTAGAATCCTCAGGACCTACTTCCCAGATTGTCTTCATAAAACTGATCACTGAATAATCAATTTTACATTCATCTTCTATTTTACAGAGCATTTTCACAAACACTGTTGTTTCACATAACAATCTTGTGAAGCGGGAAGGGCATAATTTAAACAGATGGCTTCTGGTTTTATACAGACTAAAACAAACCTGAAATCACAAAGACAATCATGTATTTTTGTTCGTCTTTGGAGTGGCTTCTTGGGACTCAATATTCTTGTAAAGCCTAGAGGTTGTGCTGGCATTTTCACAGTATGTAGCAATCACACAGCTCTGAGTCTTACAGGAGGGTTTTAACTATATAAAGCAGTTTTAGAGAAGGCTCTTCCAGAAATCATTTGAGAAGCATCCTCGGCGATTTTTCCTGATCCTGTTTTTCTGTGACTCTGAGAAGAAACTGCAAAAGGCTAAATGCTGGAGAGTGAATGATGTCATGGATGTCACGAAGCTGCATCGATGCCCAATGATGATTTAGCACAACGCCACACAGGCCGCCGAGGAGCGTGATGCCAAACCACCAGGACGTTTTCTGCATTAACCTCATGACTCTTTATTAGCAAAGTGATACGCAGAGTGGCTCTCCAACTTTCTAAAACACAGAAGTTGCTGGTTTAGGTTTGTGTCCTTAGCAAAGGCATTGAGAAAATCTACAAATCCCTTTAAGATTTAGGAAGAGGCTTTAAGAGGGGGGAAAAAAAAAAAGGGCCCCCAAATTAGCTAACATTAAACAGTTGTTCCTCTAACAATTAAAAGCTTCTGAAACAGACTGAAAACCCATGGATATTCAATATAGATAACAGTAACACTTATACCAGGCTTGTCAAAAGCTAACAGTCATAGGATATAAAATGACATCATACAACAGAAAGGAAACCAGTTTATATACACACATCTGCTCAAAATGAGGGATCTGAAAAGAGCATCACTATTCCCAGTAAAAGCTACAGACTGCATCTTAAACGCGCAGCTCTCAACGATGCTGTTTCCTCTCAGACGTTCTTGTCCCTTTAAACCCATGATGTCATCCTTCTTAAGCACTAGTGGAACAAACATAAGTTACAAAAGGTATCTGGTGTGTCCAAGCCAAGGCTATAGCCTCCACAATTTGCTATAGCGCAACTGCAACTGAAGCCATCATTCCGCAAGGAAGAGACTGCAAGGCTTCAAACTGGCTTCTCTACTAGAGAAACAGAATCAAAGTCTCCACATTAGCATCTGAACAACAGCAACAAAAGAGGTTCTCAAAAAGGATAAGTATAGTCCATTGTCCCCGCCAGCAATCGAGAGCGGGTGATGTGTTCTGAGCAACTGGAATCCCACCACAGAAAAGTCCAAAGACTATGGCAATCAAGAAATGAAGCTTTCATTCCCCTAACAAAACTCAGAGATCAGGAGACAAAAGCAACTGGGTATCGAAATCTTAACAATCCAAAAGTTTCAAAGGAACGAGGGCTTCATTAGCACCGAAGTTACTCTGAGGAGACTATCAAGATCTTACAACTGTTTTTTCTTCGTTTGTAAATTGGTTCCCACCCTCCACGGTTCCCCTTGCACAAACAATTCTCGCCAGAAGCCTTCCACTGTCCCAACGTGGGCTGCTGTCTTAACCAAGGAGATCCGCAGTTCCTACTTGGAACACTCAGAAAGCTAACAGGGTAGGAACGGCTGCTTGTGCTTCATTTTTTAAAGCCAATCCCAAAATCTTCCTTTGGCAGCTGCGGCTTCAGAGACGCCGGCTCCTCGCCGCAGCCCTAATTTTGGAGAGCACCGGACTCCGGCGCCTCCCGCAAGGCGTTAAAGATTCGGAGGCGGGGTGGAAGGCGATCTGACACCTCCAAGCCATCCTGACCGCGGTCACAGAGCCTTCGTGGCCCCGGTGGGGCACGAAGAACACCGCCCTGCTAGAGGGCAGAGGCCGGGTTCGCCTATCCCAGAGGCTGCCTGGACGAGGGCGCTCCTCCCCGCCTCACCCGGGGAGGCCGAGGAAGCCTACGGCGAGGCCCGCAGGCCAGCCGGCACCGACCCCCGCGCGGGCCCGCGGCCCGGGCCGGACCAGCGCATAAAGGGCAGAGGGCGCCGGCTCCCGGCCGCGGCCCCGGGAGAGGAAGAGGCCTCACCTGGCCTGGCCCGCGCCACGCTCTCGGGGACGCTCCGCTGGCGAAGGCGGGGAGGGAGCCCGGGACAGGCCGCGAGCAGAGGCGCCGCGCCCCAGGCCGCGCCCGCCGCGCTCGGGGCTCCTCACAGCTGGCGGGACACCGAGCCGCCCGGGGCCGCCATCTTCCTCCACTCAAACGCCGCCGCCGCCGCCGCTCCGGCTGAGAGAAGACAGCGCGGGGCGCGCATGCGCCACGGGCCGGCGCGGNTTTCTTTATTTGGCATGTTTCACATGTTTAAGGGCAATTTTATAATTCTTTTTGTGAATTTTCTGTTTATGACTTTCGGTCATCTTCCCATAGTATTTTTTGGTCTGTTTTCTTCAGTTTTTAAATGCTCTGTGCCTTTTAAACAGTATTCACTTTTTGTCTCTGATGTTAGATATTTTCTCCCAAATTACCATTTGTCCTTTGACTTTGCATATGGTGTTTTAAACTATGCAACCATTTTTAACTTGTATGTATCAAATTATGTATCAGTGCTGATTTTTTTCCTGATAGTTAGAAGGTCTTTCCTTTCACCCATCTTAGAGGAATTCACTCACATTTCCTTCCAGTGCCCCTGTAGTTTCATTTTTATATGTAGATCACTGATCCATGTGGAGTTATTCTTGTGTTTGGGATGAGAAATGGATTAATTTTATCTTCTTTCCAAATGGCTGTCTGGTTGTCCCAACACATTTATTACTCAGATCGCCTTAGTGCTGGGCTCATTTTTAATTCTTTCATGAATAGCCTTGTGGGGCGGAGGAAGGAGGGGGCTGTGGAAGGAGGGGGCTGTGGGAGCAGGGCTGGGATGATATTTCCAAGTGAAGAACAGTCCGGCCTTGGCAGACTGCAGGGCCTCCTCCTTCTATTTCCCTGGAGTGGATGCTGGAGCACTGCCCGAGGGTGGGACACAGAAATGAGTTTCTGGTCCCTTGGCAAGAAGAAGCATCACGAACATTAGGGGGATGAGGGCCCCTCTGAGTTGAGAAGTAGGATCTCCAACCTCCTTCCTGCAAAGAGAGGGACTGAGGAGACTTGGGAAAGATGGGAGAATGTCAACAGTCAGCCAGAGTCTGACCAGAGTTTCCTTCATTTGTGTCTAAGAGACACTTGATGAAGCTGTGTGCTCTTTACCTGCTGAGATTCAACTCCAGCTTAGGCCATATTTTGCCAGTAAGTTAGGATCTGGGCAAGTTCCCTGGGCCACGTGCCTCTCTATCCCACCAATCCTGGAGGCCGGTGCTGGGATGGTTTTCTTTGCACCACATTTTCTTGGCTGGAAGATTAAAGAAACGTTGACTTTTGAATTAGAATTTGTCAGGGCAGAGGCCAGGTAAGCTGCTGGTTCACAGAGAGCAGAGCTGAAGTTGAACCTGCCCGTCTCTGACTTGGGGCCATCTAGGCAGAAGACCTGTGAGTCAGAGTGGGGAGAGCTCCCTGGGGGGCAAAGCCGTGTGGCTGGGGAGGGGGATCAGGGATCAGCCCACCCACTGCCAGGCTCCCAGTTCAAGTTTAAGCAGATGTTGTCCTGGCACAAGCAGTCCAAGGAGCCTACCTTCACTGACGGGCAGGAATCAGAGGTCAGCGTCCCATCCTCTCTGTCCCCCCATCCGTGCTCAGCTCTGAGGACTTCCTTGAGGTGCCCCAGAGGTCCACAAGAGCCTAGCTTGGGAGGTCCCCATTTACTGTCTTTGCCCGTCTCTTGCCTCCGGATACCCTTTCCATGCCTGCCTCCTGCAATCACCTTCAAACACTGCCTGCACCCAAGTCTTGCCTCCAGCTCTGCTTTGGGGAAAGCGAACCAAGACCCGCCTCCTTCCTGCAGGCTCACTGTGGCCTCCTCAACACAGGGTGGGTCTCTCTCTGCTGTGGGGGCCGCCCCGCTGGATGCCAGGAGCAGCCTCTGCCCCTTCCGTGACTCCCAAACACGTCTCTAGATGCTGCCAAACACCCGCCGAGGGCAAAACCCTGGTGACTGAGAACCACAGCCTGAGAGCAAGGGCCAGAGGTCACACACGGGGCAGAGGAGGCCCAGGGTGCCCGGGGCTGTGGTAAACTGGGGACCCTCACCAGGGTCAAAGGCCCGGTGTTGCCAGATCCCATATCAACCCCACTCTGATTTCAAAAGAAGCTAAAACCTGGGGGTGAGTGTGAACTTATTCTGATTTTAAAAACTGGACTGGACAGAGCAAATCTAGCTGGTGGCCCATGCCCGCCCCCCACGGTCCCATCCCCCGATCCTGAGAGGACCCCAGGCTCCCGGCTTCCTGCCTCCTCTTCTCCAGGAGCCATGCCTGTGGGAGCCTTGGAGAAGCAATTCTGCTCCTGTTCTCGGGGACTTTCCAGCAATTTCCCAAGAGCTCTGAGACCCTGCGACCCCTGTGTGGTGGGGGAGGACAAGGCAGGAAGGCCATCTCCTGGGAACTTCAGGACTTGTCAGGGAACAAGGCTCTCAGCCCGGCCCCTGGGACTTGCCACCACATAGCCCCCAGGCAGGGCTAGCACTTTAGGGAGGTTTCATGCAAAGTCCTTTTAAAAAAAAAAAAAAATTTTTTTTTACTTATTTATTTTTGGCTGCACTAGGTCTTCATTGCTGCACGAGTTGTTTTTTTCCCTAGTTACAGCAAGCAGGGCCTACTCCTTTGTTGCCGTGCATGGGCTTCTCACGGTGGCTTTTCTTGTTGTGGTGCACAGGCTCTAGGGCACGTGGGCTCAGAAGTTTCGGTTCCCAGGCTCTAGAGCACAGGCTCAGTAGTGGCACATGGACTTAGTTGCTCCTCAGCACATGGGATCTTCTCAGACCAGGGATCAAACCTGTGTCTCCTGCATTGGCAGGCAGATTCTTTACCACTGAGCCTCCAGGGAAGCCCACATAATGTCCTTCAAGTGCCTTGAAAGGAAACTGTTCATCTCACTTGGTCCCCCAAGCCTTCAGTGAGCTAAACTCCAACCCCCAGAGCCTGAAGTTTCGACAGCCTCAGAATGCAAGAGAAGCCCGTTCTCCAGTTCCCTTCCCTTGGGGTCTGGGGTCGGAAACCTGGAGTCTAGTTCCAGCCTGTACCTGCTGACTTTGACTTTTCAAGATGGTGACTCCTCTATGATTTTTTCATTGAGGACGTTTTGGGCTGCCCTGCTTGAGCACCTCTTGTATATCTGGTAGCTGAAATGACATCCAATTACTAAAGTGGCCCGAGTATGGGCTCAGCATTCAGGATCTTGGTTTCTGAAATGCCAAGCTCCCTGGTGCCTGGAACTCTGCTTGGCAGTGATCGACAATCAAGGAGAGAAAAGACTGACCTTTCAGCAGCAGGCAAGGCAGGTGTGATCATTCTCCTCCATGTTCCCAACAGAAAAGCTGAGCCTCAGAGAGGGTGAGTGGCTTTCTCAAGGACACAGAGCTAGTAAGTGGGGGAGCCAGGACTTGAAATCCAGAACGTGGGACCTTCAAGTCTGTCATCTTGGCCACTTCCTGCCCGCCTCCGTGGTTCACAGACTTTGTGCCAGAGTCCGAGTTCCCTCTTGTTATTGTAGTATATCACCACAAAGGTAGCAGCTCGCAACAGCACAAGTTTATTCTTGTGTTGTTCTGAAGGTCAGAAGTCTGAAAGGGGACTGTTTCCTGGCCTTTCCAGCTTCTAGAAACTGCTGCCTTCCTTGGGTGGTGGCCCCTTCCTCCATCCTCAAAACTGTCAGCTGCGTCCATCATCACCTCTCCCCCGCCACTCGACACTGACTGCCACCTCCCTTTCTCCCTTGAGGACCTTCGTGATTATATCAGGTCCCCCTCCTGAGCCCAGGGTCATCTCCCACCTCAAGAGATTTAAGTCCATCACATCTGCAAAGGCCCTTTTGCCACATCAGGTTCTGGGGGCTTGGGGTGGACATTTTCGGGGAGGGACATGATCCTCCTTAGCACTTAGTTTGTGGAGATGGATTTCCAAATTGCAGGATGTCTCAGCTCAGGCTGCTGAAACAAAATCCCATGGACTGGTGGCCCTAAACAGTGAAATGTATTTCCCTGCAGTTCTGGAGGTTGGGAATTTGAGGTCAATCTGAGTGCCCACATGGTGGGCTCCACTGAGAATGCCCTCCTGCCTTACAAGTGGGAGAGACGAAAGATGTTTCTCTTTCCACCTCCCCTCTTCTCTCTCCCTGCCCCCCTCTTAAAAGGCCACTCCTACACCCTCATTTAACCTGTGTGTGTGTGTGCGTGCTCATTCAGGTCCGACTCTTTGCAACCCCATGGACTGTAGCCCGCCAAGCTCCTCTGTCCATGGGATTCTCCAGGCAAGAATACTGAAGTGGGTTTCCAATTCCTCCTCCAGGGGAATCTCCTGACCCAGGGATCAAACCCACATGTCTTGCATCTCTTGCATTGACAGGCAGATTCTTCACCACTGAGACACGTGGGAAGCCCTTAATTACCTTCAGATTCAGTTACATTGGTGTTAGGGCTTCAATAGAGGGATTTGGGGGGGCTCACTTCAGTCCCTGGCCCAGGGCATCAGTAATGGCTGCCATGTCCGCCCTCGCCTTTCCCCTGAGACCACATTTCCCAGGCTGCCCTGCCCACTGGCTGCCCTCTTCATGGGGCCAGTAGGAGGCCTGCAGAGGGGATGGGGAAGGAAGAGGCCCTCAGGAGGGCTTCCCTTCTCAGAAGGCATCTCAGGCAGTAGAGGAGGCTCCTCTGTGGGTCCCGCACCCCTGGGCAGTTTCCGCTGGGCTTCTTCCAGAGTGGCCTCAATTCTGGGGCACAGCCTTTCCACCTGTGGCCCTCTAGCAAGGGGGTGGAGTTGGGCAGTGAAGATATCCCGCAGATGCTAATCTTTGTGTTGCGCTCATGCCCTTGTGTTTGGCTTTTCAGCTCTTCTGACATTTTTGTGAGAGGTTCCTGGCACCCCTGTGCTTCTTTTGAGCAACACCTGGGCTCCATTTTATAGTCTGGGATCTTGACCAGCTAATAATGGTCCTTCCCACCAGGACCAAGCCCCTGGCACAGACCATCTAGCAGTGGGGAAGGTTTCAACTGTGCTCTTCTCTCCCTTGATTCCTCTGCCCCTCGGTGACACTCTGGCTGAGGGACAGAGTCCGGGCACATCATGAGGACACTGATGTCCCTTGAGGTTTCAGTCCTTCAGTGATTCAGCTGAGGGTCTCAGCTGGGTCCCTCTCTGCTCTTCTCTTTTCTGTATTTTCCACATGGTTATGACATACAGTTGTTACATTTGTTATCAAAAACACCAATAAAATCTAGAAAAAAAATAATTAAAACCCAGGGCTCTCCTCAAGGCCAGTGCTGTCCATTAGAACTTTGTAAAATGATGGAAATGCACTTTACATCTACCCCATCTGACACCACTTGTCATGTGTAACTGCCAACCACTGGAAACACAACTGATGTGACTAAAGAACAGAATTTTAAACATCATTTAAACTTCAGTAGGCCCATGTATTTGCTGTCAGACAGGACACCTCATCGCCAGACTAGCAGTGACTATTCCTGCTTCTGAGAATTTCTCTCAAGCATGCTAACACCTGTATTAACATCTTGTACAAAACCCCCAAGTCACTGGCCAGCAAGCTATGTGCTCAGCCACGGGTGAGGGATAGGATGAGCCAGGACTGGAGGGTACAGAGCAAATGTCAGGGGTTCTGGAAGATCCTAGAGGATTCTATAAGGTCCTGGAACACCCTAGAAAATCATAGAATATTCTAGAAGAATCTAAAAAATTCTGAACAATTCTTGGGGATTCTGGACATTCCTGGAAGATTCCAGGGGCTTCTCAAAGGTTCTTGGGAGTTCTGGAATGTACTCGAGTGTTTTCAGAAGTTCTGGACAATCCTAGCAGATTCTTGGTGGTTCCAGAAGAGCCTAGGGGATTCTGGAAGTACCCAAGGACTTTTGGAAGCTTCTTGGGGGTTCTGGAAAATCCTTGAAGGTCTTTGAACATCCTTGATAATCCTAGGGGCTTTGGAAAATGCTGGAGAATTCTGCAGGATTCCACAATATGGGTTTGAGCCAACCATCATGCCCAGAACATGTCCCATGGGAGACAAAACCAGCCCATACATTAGTACCTAAAGGATTCAGGGCACTAAAAAGAAAGTTGGACAGTGTGAGGAAAAGCTTTGGATCATTTACTGCATGGCTTACTGAACCTAAGATTAGCCACAAGAAGTATTTAGGCGCAGTTGTCATGGAGGCCAGTGTTTTAATTGCATGCGCAGCAGGACAGGGGCTTTTCTTGTATATTAATGCTTTCCAGTGTGCAGCTTCCCACTGAGACATGCTACTGCCATCGCCTGAAAATGAGCTTGGAGTGCCGGGATGAGTTGGGCAAGGTCGCCTAGTCAGTAAAGTGGGAGGGTGGTGGGTACAGGGCTTCAAACCCAGATCTCCAGAGCTAGCATCTTCATTGGCCCGCAGCCCTGTTTCCTAGACCACTGGAGCTGAGGGAAATGCAGCCTGGCCAGGGCAGCCTCTCTGCTCCAGGCAGAGCCAGAGGCTGGCCAGGTCCCTGGTGCATTTTGCCTGCCCTGACAGTGACAGGGCTGCCTCAAAATATAGTCCCTCAATGGCCAATGTCAGAGTGACCTTGACATTTTCCTTCCCTTCCTAATGTTGAAATCCCATTGGTGGTTCATCCTGCTCTTCCATCACTGCCGGCCCTGGAAGACAAGGGCTACTTCTGAGATCATTCCGGCTCTGACGGTCCAACTGGCCACATGCCTTGGAACCCTCTGAATTAGGTGATGATGGAATGGATTCCAGAACTTTCAAAAAACAGAAGGTGTGAGTGACAGCCTGTGACAAAGGGAGGAGCTGTGGACCTGGGGCCTCCACAGCGTCTCCAGGAGACAGAGGTGTGAGACATGGGCCCAGATGCCGTGGGGCAAGGTTCCAGAATGGTCTGAACATCAAAGCCTGGTCCAGCCCCAGCAGCCCCAGCGGTCCAGCAGTCTGCTTTCTCTCCACCTCCTCCTCTGCTAAGAGAATGAAGAGGGTACTAAGGATTAAAAAAACAACAACAATAACCAGATTTGAAGTCATAGAGCTGGGCCAAATCTCAACTCAACTACCTACTTACTAGCTGCCCTTGACCATGTCACATAACTTTGATCTTCTTTAACCTTCATGCATAAGACAGAAAACAATGGTGTCCACTTGGTGCATTTGTTAGAAGTAGATCAACTTATGGTGCTTGAACTGAGGCTGGGTAGAGACTGAGGGCTCCAGGTGTGGTGGCTGCTGGGTCCAGTAGAGACCTGTTCTAGTTCCTGCCTGGCTGCACCTGGGTGGCTGGAGGTGACGCATCTGAAAGAGCCCCACGTCTGATGTTCAAATTGCTGAGGACTTTCTGTGGCTGCAAACCTGAGCTGAGCTGCTGCAAGGCACGAGTGGTTCAGCAGGTAAGAAAGCTGAGTGCCAAGGATGGCAGTTCTTCCAGAATGATGTACCCTGTGAGATGCTGTGGTTGTTTGGTGTATGTAAGTTCGTCACTTGTCTTAGGGTTGCTTCCCCAGTTTCAAAATAAAGAGTGTGACCAACAGTGTGAGTCACTTCCCCAACACCCAATAGCATCCTGCTTCCCCTCCTGCCTCCAAGGCTAACAGAACCCCACCTGCATGGGCTTGTGATGTTTCCAACCCCAGGGAATGAGTTGTGATTGATCTAAGCCAGTCATGATGATTTCTTTCTACTTTGCCAAATGCATTTCTCCAAATCTCCATGATAACTAGGAGTGGCCATGTGACCCAGTTTCAGACAACGAGAAGAAAGGAAAAAGTCTGGATTATGCTTGGAAAGAATTTTCTTCCTGAATGAGAAGAATCATTTGGGTTGAAAGTCTTTAGTTCCTACTGCTGAACATGTTGTGTATGAGGGTATGTGTTTGGAGTTGTGGTAGCCATCTTGTGACCATCAGGCAACAAGCATGAGGACAAAGTTTCACTGGGTGCGCTGCTAAGTCGCTTCAGTCGTGTCCGACTTTGTGCAACCCTGTAGACAGCAGCCCATCAGGCTCCCCCGTCCCTGGGATTCTCCAGGCAAGAACCCTGGAGTTGCCATTTCCTTTTCCACTGGGTGTAAGGACAGACAAAACCCGGATGATGATACTGTTGAATGTCTAAACCTGCCCTGCGACCAGGTATTTCTGAGCATCCGATTAAGGGCACATACAATATACTTATGATTTAAGCCATAAGGTCTATTGGGTTTTCTATTACTTGCAATCAAAAGCATTCCTAGTATGTACCACTGAGGAGTCTGTTCAGGAGAATTAGTGTAGGGAATGAACACGGAGGCTGTGCTGAACGAGGGGCTCAGAAGTAATTTGCTGGGTGTGAGAGCCAAGGAGGAGGCAAAAGGCATTTTTCAGAAGTGTCTTGTGGGCTGTGACCTGGACCCCCTCAATATCCTTTGAAAATGCAAGTGAGAATTTGAATTGCATTTTGTTTCCTCTTGATTATTTAGCCAGGTTTCTTTGACTAGCAGAGGCTGAGCCTGGTGTGGAGCATAGGAGTTATTTGAATCACAATTGAAATTGCAGTTTGGTTTCTGAAGAACACGTAAATATTAAAAAAGAGACAGAATGAAGTTTCCACAATGATATTCATATGCCTTAACTCTGAGCTTCTCATTTGGAATAATCTGTGGGGTATAAAATAAGTTTACGGCTGGAGGGACTAGAGAAAGGGGATTAATGTCAAAGTATAATATTCAAAACAATTAAAAACATAATTCTCAGGCAGGCACACAGTGAGTTGATGTCACAATTATTATATTAATATTTGTTAATGAGGGAAATAGCAGGATGGCAAAGTCGATTTAAAAGGATGTGAGAGTGGGATACAAGTGAGATCCAACACTGGTTCAGGTTTTGTATCCTACAGGGCAAAAGAAATAATTGTGAATTCTGAGATAATCTTTTCTATTAGCCATTAATCATTTCCATCTCTTCTGGACAAACAGTCCTTGTAACTTACCAGTCTCTACAAGCTAACATTTCACTTTACCATTAGTCTGGACTGTAATCAACAATAAATAACAAGTTACACATCGCAAAGTCAGACCATTTTAATCCAGGCACGTTTGGTATTGTTCTAGTAGGATTCTGAAAGAACACGCAGTGAATATTTTCCTTTTACTTCCAGGCTTGACTAATGTCTCAACACCATAAAAGGGAAAAGATGCGGGTGGCGCTTTGTGACTTATCAAGCAGGAGGTTGGCACCTCACTTCCCGTGTGTGCACACACGTACACACACACTTGTACACACACTTGCACATGTGGATGCATGCACATACCTGGGCAGGAGAATCCCTTCCTCGACTCAAGCATACGTTATGCATGCTAAGTTGCTTCAGTCGTGTCCGACTCTTTGTGACCCCATGGACTGTGTAGTCTGTCAGGCTTCTCTGTCCATGGGATTCTCCAGGTAAGAGTACTGGAGTGGTTTGCCATGCCGTCCTCCAGGGGATCTTCTTGACCCAGGGATCTACCCATGTCTCTTTTGTCTCCTGCACTGGCAGGCAGATTCTTCACCACTAGCATGGGGTCGCTGAGAGTTGGACACGACTCAGTGACTTCACTTTCACTTTTCACTTTCATGCATTGGAGAAGGAAATGGCAACCCACTCCAGGGTTCTTGCCTGGAGAATCCCAGGGACGGGGGAGCCTGGTGGGCTGCTGTCTATGGGGTCGCACAGAGTCGGACACGACTGAAGCGACTTAGCAGCAGCAGCAGCAGCACCAACTGGGAAGCCCGGACTCAAGCATAAGCCTATTAAAATCTGGGTCCTGTGTTACCTGACGGATACCCTAGTCACATGTGGTTGCTACAACCAACATTCAATAAAAAGGCATTTGGCCAGTTACCTGTGTCTCTCTGAGAACATCAGAGGATCCAGGTTACCACCAGCAACGTGACAGGTCAAGACCATAACCGCCCGAGGAGCCTCACCTTCTACAAGCTCTGGGCTTTTTCAGACTTGCTGCCTGTTGAGTTTCCATCTCCCTTCCTTCCAATGAATCTGTCATTTTCACGTGGACAAACTCAGCTTCTCTGGGCAGGTCTTCCCCTCTCCCCTCCTGCCTTTTAGTCCTAGCCTTCTGATTCTGTATCATGAAATTCTGGCAGGTGGTTGGCAGAGTGTAGTTCTTGATGGGAGGCTGGAAGCAGGAGCTGGAACAGGAGGTGGGTTGTATTGTGCTCAGTTGTGTCCAACTCTTTGTGATCCCATGGACTGTAGCCAGCTGGGCTCCTCTGTCCATGGGATCTCCCGGACAAGAATACTGGAGTGGATTGCCATTTCCTCCTCCAGGGGATCTTCCAGACCCAGGGATTGAATCTGCATCTCTTGCATCTCCTGCACTGGCAAGCAGTTTCTTTACCACTGCTGCTGCTGCTGCGAGGTCACTTCAGGTGTGTCCGACACCAGGCTCCGCCGTCCCTGGGATTCTCCAGGCAAGAACCCTGGAGTGGGTTGCCATTTCCTTCTCCAATGCATGAAAGTGAAAAGTGAAAGTGAAGTCACTCAGTCATTTCCGCTAGTGCCACCTAATAAAGCTTACTTATTTCACATTGTACCTGGGATTTCAAACTGAAGAAGGCTCAGGTGGGAAGAGGCCAGCTCTGTGTACACACACACACACACACTCCCTCTCTCACAGACACACACATTTATAGTGAAGCCCATATGACCTGAATCCCAAGGCCTCTCCCGTTGGTGGCCCTTCCAAGGCCTTGGAAAAGGCTCTATCAGCTTTCTGTCCACTATCCTGTATTCATTTGCTCATATAAGCCCCCCAGTTGCTCCAGCACCAGGCCCCACAGAAGCTGCATCTGTCTGATCCTTCTCCGATAGTGGAGCTAGGAGAGCTGCTCTGACATGAGGAATAGGGGACCCCCCGGCAGTGTCTTCTGGGTGCATACACACCCATCTTGGCAGTTAATGCTGCTTGAGGGAAATGGGATCTGCTTTAACCATTGGTCTCCATCAGCCAGGCTGATTCCTTGTTGCTCTTGGGGACCCAGTCATGATCCTGAGGTTACCAGGCTCCTGGAGATCTGTCCTTGTCCTGACAGCAGAAAGGAGAGAAGGCTGGTACATGACCCTGGGGAGGGTCAGACGGCCACCACAGGCTTCACCTCTTGGCCTCTGCCTCCCTTGGCCTCCATCTCCCTCGTCTCCACCTCCTTCAGCCTCCGCCTCCATCCCTCAGAAAGGAGGCCCGATCAGCCGCGAGCCGCTGGGTCCCAGCTAACTGGCTCTGTCACCGGCCTGACTGGCTCTTCCCAGCCTCCTTGAGCCCCCAGGGCCTCTGTCGCTCTCCGATTTGGGGAACCAGGGGCTTATCTTTAAAGAGCAGATGGAGAAGTTCTCATTTTTTATTAAAGCCATCCAGTCTGCACAGAAAGAGTAATCCGCTGGCAGCTGCTAGAAGAGCTATTTTCAAAGCACTGCATAGCTCCTCAGCTGTCCAGGGATGCTGGGTTTCTCTCTCCCTCTGCTCTCCTGGAACACAGCCAAGTGCTGGTGTCCTGCTCATCACTGGGGGCCTCTTTCTCAATGGGGGACAGAGAGGGAGCCACTCCAAGTCCTCACCAGTGTCTCCTGTGGCATGAAGACCAGCTGCTCAAGACAGGCTCCTGTGGATGTTGGGTGCCGGCTGGCCAGCATCTTGGGAACATGGGGGAAATTCAGGGCATCCTTTCAAAGCTGGACCCTCCCCCACTCCTCCATGGTCTGGCTTTGCCTTCATCCATCCACCCATCCATCCATTTGTCTCTCCTACAAGCATCCATTGAACATACCATCCGCATGCTGTTCTGGATGGAGATCCTGCAGTGAACAAGCTGGTGGGCTTCCTGCCCCTGTGGAGCTCACCTGCTGCTACAAGAGAGGCAGCAAATGAATAGATACGGGTTCAGAGAGTGTGATCTCAGAGAGCTCTGAGTGCTGAGGCCGGAAAGCCGGGCTATGGGGCAGAGCATGGCTGCCAGGCTGGGAAGGTGCAGGGTGAGCCTGGGCTCAGAAAGAAAGACATGAAGGAGCTGGCCCCATGCAGACCTGGGAGGGGGATTCCAGGCAGTGGGGCCAGCATGTGCAAAGGTCCTGGGGGTGCAGACAGCCTTCCTGCTATGTTCATGGATCAGAAGGAGGCCCAGGGAAGGTGGTCAGAGGGGAGCAGAGGTGGTGTGTGAGAGATGAGGGTGAGATACGGGCCCAGGACCCAAGAAGGAAGTTTGGGAGAATCTGGATATGATTCTGCCAGAGACAGTGGAGCCGGGAAGCACTTGCTAGCCCCTGTGGTTATAGACATGGCTGGCACATGTGACAGACACCTGTGGGCACAGATGGCTGGCACTTACTCTGGGCTACCCTAACAGCAGACCCTCATGGGTCTGGGAGACAGGTTCTGGGGGCATCCACTCAGAAAGCATCAGTGGGGAGGAGGGCTGAGATGGGGATGGGAAGGCAGTGAGTTGAGGCCACCACCGTGTGCACCATGGTTCGTGTAAGGACAGGCAGTGTTGAGCTACTCCAGAAAAGGGGGCCCCAGGGAGAGGGCAGTTGGAAGGAGGATGAAAAAGGATGTGGAGGAAGGATGTCACAGGAGAATGTGGACAGAGAGGAAGGGGTAGCTGCAACCCTACCGTCTGGTCCCGCAGAGGTAACACCTCAGCCCCCCGACATCTTGGTCATTTCCCACAAAGATGCTAAGCCTCTGCTCGGCTTCCTTCCTTGGGCCTTTCAAAAGCCAGGAGCCGTGCTGAGGCCCCCAGGAAGAGTTTGTTTCATGAATAATTAAATGAAAGAGAAAAAAGTTGTGCCAGAAAAGATCCCGAGGGCCTACCTTGAGGTCTGCCAGGCTGGACCTGAGCACCTGTGCCTTTCCTGGGACTTGTCACCAGCTGAGGCCAGAGGGTAGCTGTGGCCCTCTCTGTGAGACAGGCATCCCTCGGGGCACTGGGAGCAAGGAGAGAGTGGAAGGACGTGGTCAGACCAGGCTGCCACGCCCTCTGGCCCTTGAGGACACCCCACACCTGGGCGTGTCCTCCTGCCTGGTCCACAGGGTTCAGGATCCTCGGGGCCCATTCCCACTGCTGGTAAGAGAACTCACAGTCCAGGCCACATTCCTTAAAACAGGACAGGTGGCGGGAGAGCTCTAGGCACACGGTTGTCATCATTGGGGTTGGGGTGGGGCTACCAGTGTTGGCAGAGGTCAGGGAGTCTGCTAAATACCCAGTAATCCACACAGCAGTCCCTCACAACAGAATCAAATGCCAATAGTGTCAAGGATGGGAAACCCCACTCTAGTAGAAACATGAATGTGCTGAAATGTTCTGGAAGCATGGACTGACTCCTCCCACAAGGAGACCACTTGCCTATATGACCCAGGGTATGTGACTTGCACTCTCTGGGCCCCACTCCCTCCACCTATGACAGCTGCCTCCCCCATGACTTTTTCCCTTGTGTCCTTTCAGAACAAGCAAGGCATGCAGCTCTGATAGGAATGAGTCCTGATAAATAAAGACCTGATTTTATTTCACCCGCCTACAAGTCCAAGGGAGAAAAAAAAAATGTCAACTCTGGCCTGAAGCTGAAAGAGACGTCTCATTTCTCTCTGGAAATAATCTGCTCTTAAGTCCCAGCCAGGAGGCTGGGCTCTGAGCATCCCGCCCCTCAAGGTCAAATTGGCTTGAAGGCGGCCTTGTCTCTTCTGCCAAGACCTGGCAGTCCTGGCTCCCCAGAGCACTGAGGCTCTGCAGGAAGCCCCGAGAATAAGGAGGCAGTTTAGCCGTACCTGGACAGGTATCCTGCTCAGAAAGGAGCACATTTCCTCTTCTCAAAGGCATCTTTAAAGGCCCGGTCAGGCAGGTCTTCCTAATTCGTCTGGCAGTTCTCCACTGTCTGGCAGGGTGATTATCTGAAGGAAGTTCCTGAAAGCCCCAGGCAACGCTGAGTCTCCAGCCAGCCTGGTTCGCTCACCCAGCACTCAGGACCACAGGCCTCCCGGGGCGGTGGCTCTGGATCCAAAGCAGTGAGGCTGTTATGCAACATGAGGAAATTATTAGAGCGCAGAGAACAGCAATCATCGCGTCCCATTGGAGACACTGTTGATATTTGTACATGAATAAATCACGGTGTTAGACAAGACCCTGTGTTCAGTGGTGGCCAGAAGGATGGGCAGGCGGGGGAGAGAAATGATAAATTACCCACTTATTTCTCCTTAACCCCCTGTTCCCTTGCGCTTACTTCCCCCAGGGCCATGTCACCAGCATTCACAGAATCCCTTTGGGGTGAAAATACCAGCATTCCGTCCAGGGTTTCTGTCTAAATTCTTCTGCAAATGCTAAATACCCACATTATTTATTGATTTCCAAATTCTTCTCCAATTTTACCACTGTGTGCCTGGAATTATTGAATGGGAGAAAGGGGGTGCATTGTGGGTGAAGGGCTCCCTCACTGGGATCCGGTGGCCTTGTTTTGAGGCTGTGTGTCCTGAGGCAAATTAGTCACCCTCTCTGAGTCCAGTTAGCTCATCTGGGAAATGGGTATAGAAGGGTTGCTGTGAGGATGAGGTGAGTTGGGAAGCTCTTAGCACCACTGTGCCTGGGGCCTGGGAAGCGCGGAACAGCAGGAAGAGGCCCTGTGTGACTGAGAAGCTCTGCTGTACAGGAGAAATTAACACAGCATTGTAAATCAACTATGCTTCATGAAATGCTGGGACACAAACCCAGAGATTCCCACATAGTTGTTCTGAGATGCATTCTGGCCACTGGGAGGTTTAAAAGCTCTCCCAGGAACTCCTAGCCTCCATCCCCAGTTCTGGGGAGTGACAATCCAACCCCAGCATCCTCTTCGGATCACTGTGGGCCCCTCCAGTGATGAGAAACAAAATCCTGCTCACAAAGGCAGACAAACAACCCCCTGTCAAAAGCCACATCAAACAAGACAACACCATGCCAGCGGGTCTGCAGGGTGAGCATTTCTCTGCTTCCAACAAGAACTCACCAGGTATGTAGCACCCATAAAGCAGCTAAAAAAGAGTTGGATTTTTGTCATTATAACTTTTATTTAGAAGCTTTTCTCCCTACCATAGCACAGAATACCACGAACATTTCTACTGATGTGCTATGAGGGTCCTCTGGATTCAGCATGAGTTATTCTTTTTTTTTTAAGTCAAAGATGATAAAAATAGTATACTCTACTTAGTTAGCAGAGTAGTCCAGATCCATTTCAACCCAGTCAAGCCCAAGTCTTAGCGAAAAGATTGCTGTTGTCTGGGGATTTTGTTGTACTGAAATTTTGTTGAAATGAATATTAGGGCCCATCCCTCTGGAGTTGGCAGTCTGGGTGTGACTCTCTTCTCTTGGTCAATGGTTAAAACATCTTCAGGCTAGTGAAGTGTTGGAGAAGCCCTGGTGCGGCCTTAGTCTCATGAGCTTTGATTCTTTCAGTAAATACAATTCATGAAAGATAAGTCCATTTAGAACCCTCGGCAAAATTCTTATACAAGCAGTCTCACATATCACATACAAATTTTTTAGACCTTCTGTACCCACTTTTGATATTGAGAAAATGCATACCATTAGAATAAAACTCAAGTGAGCTATTTATTCTATTTAAGGTAAAGGAAAAAACCAAGACTTGAAGAGCCCAGAAAAAATTGCAACGGTGCCTTGGACGGGACTTAATGGCATAACAGCTGTGGGGTCAGGGAAGACCTGGACTTACCTCTCTAACCCCAACCACCAGACCCAGCATTCAGAAGGCTCTCACTTTGCAGGCTCTCACACCACGCACATGAGATGAGGTCAAGAGTGGAACAAGCCAGGCGCACAGTAGGTGCTCTGATGAGGATTCTGCATTCACAGTGTCCCCAAGGCCGCAGCAGTGCATCCCACAGGCCCATCCTAACACCCTAGGATGGGCGGTAGCCCCAGTCTGTAAGCAGGAATTACCTGGCCCTGGGCTCACAGGATGGAGATTTGAAATGCATTCCAGAGGGACAATTTATTTCTGTCAGCTGATGAATTGATAACCATGAATACTTTATGTCTCTCTCCGGGCTGCCTAGCAAACCAGTCATGCCTGGAACTGGATAGAAAAATTGAACTGAGGATTCAAATAGCCTTGGGGAAGGAGCTCAGACCCCCCAGGCCCACTTTCTGTGCTGGGTTGCTCCCTTACACTCTCTGTCCCCAAGAGTCACAGCAGTTAGAAGTAAGAAAATGCCTGGAATGAGTGGGACCTGCTTGGTTGAGGTCTCTGCTCTGGGTGACTCAATACAGAATAGCCCTCCCCAGTGACCTGGGCTAATGTGGAGTGGGACGGGCCACCGAGGAAAGGATGGCGGAAAGGAGAGAATTTGATCAAAGGCAGGAAGAGCTTGAAGTTCTACAAAAGAAACCGAGGCCTGCAGAGGGTGGGCGTGTCCCAGCTCAGCCAGCAAGCCAGTGCCCGCTGGGGCACAGCCCACACATCTGAGCCAGGTGCGCCTCACCTCAGCCATCCATTCATTGGCTCACTTGTTCATTCCACATAGTGACAGGACAGCTGAGAAATAACAGGACAGAACAGATTCTTCAGTCCATCAGCCTGGACTTGATTCCCAGATCAGGGCTTCCAGGCTATGGCCTGGCTAAGTTCACTGCTCTGTCCCAGTTTCCTTGTCAATAAAATATGCACAAAAAATTGTCCCTTTCGGTTACTGTAAAAAGTCAATGAGACAATTAATACTCAGAATTACATGGACTATCCCACACATCATAAATGCTCAACAACCAGAGCTATTAACACTCATGAAACAGACACTTGTAAGCCTAATGTTCAGGGCGGGCTCTAGTCCAAGGGCTGGGGACACTGCAGGAAACAACAATATCCACAGACCTCTATGAGACCCTTTCCCAGACTCTATATTTTGGGATTGGAGAGCCCCCTTGGGCAGGTCCCCACAACCTATAGACAGCCAGGGTCTGAGGCCCCTTCTGGGCTGAATCCTCTCCTCTGTTCCTCCCAGCCCCTACCCAGCAGGTTCTGCTTAATGCAGATTTTCCTCTCCGACTGGAATTACCCCTTTTATTTACAATGGGATGGAATTAGAGGGTTTGCCCCTGGGTGGCCTGGCTAATGAGACCCACCTAAGTTTCCTAAATTGTATAAGGACAGGCCTGCGTGTGTGATCAGTTGTGTCCAACTCTTTGCAACCCCATGGACTGTAAGCCTGCCAAGCTCCTCTGTCCATGGGGATTCTCCAAGCAAGAATACTGGAGTGGGTTGCTATTTTCTCCTCCATCGTATCTTCCCAACCCAGGGATTGAAACTGCGCCTTTCATCTCCTGCATTAGCAGGCAGATCCTTTACCACTGAGTTACCTGAGAAGCCCATTATGGGAATAGGAGAGGACTGGCATTCAGGAAATGCACTGATCCCAGGGTCTCCTGTTGGAACAAGTAGGCCCTGTATCTCTACCCTTCGTGGTGTTTTTATAATTGACTGTTACATCCAGGATACAGAAACGTTACCTTCCTCCCTCTGCTGGGCTGATTCTCTTCTCATCCAATGCTGTTGGTAAGTTTGGAACACCTTCTGTACACCCATTACTACGCCGTGTATATGTTCACGATTTAATTTAATCTTCACATTGACCTCGAGGGGTTTTATTAGAATCCTCATTTTCCAGGTAGAAAGCTGTATGTCTCTGCAGCTCTTGCCTCCAAAGAGGCAAGAAAGAAAGCTCTTGGAAACTTTCTTGCTTTTTTATGTGATACCCACCCTGTTTGTTTCCCCTTTTAGGCTATACTCTCCTTGAGGGCAAGTGTCTTGGTGTTGCTTGGTTTTGTCCCGGCTGCGTGTCCAAATCTGACTTTATCCAAGCACATCTTGTAACTAGGGTCCAGGAAATTTTCTCCCAAGAAATCCTGATTCCTTGCCTCTTGTAGAAGCTTCTGCCTCTCACTCATCCCTCCTTTGCCCTTCCGCCTACTACAGCCTGGAACCAGTGGTTCTCAAGCCTGGCCACACAAGGGAATCACTGGGGAAGTTTTAAGACTCATTGATCCTCAGACCTCCATCCTGTCTATTAAATCAGCCTCGCTACCAGGTGGGCCCCAAGTACTGGCAGTTTCAAGGCTCCCCAGATGACTCCCTCCCATGTGAGCTGGGGCTGAGGACCAGTGAGGAAACTCATTGCTAGAGAGTGTTGCCATGGATGGCTGCTTCCTGGGTGCATTCCTTCCAAATTCCCACTCACTAGTCCACCAGCTTTGCTGAAAAGCCCTTCGAGGGGACCCAGGAAAAGAAAAGCTGCATTTCACATTTCAGGAGACAAAGCCTTATGTCAACTCCTCCCTAATTTCAGACCCCTCCAAGCCCACCTAAGCATCTTCGTATATTTATGGCTTTTCAGGTTTCTAGGAATATTAACTCTGGAAAATCTGGAACGTGGGCAGGGGGGTTTGGCAAGAACTCTGAGCCCAGGAGGGGGCTCTGTCTATAAAGTCTTGAGGAAACGCAGCACCCACTCTGCCCAGCCCTTCCTCTTCAGTGGCGTGTCTTGTGTCAGGGATGGTCAGAATGGGCTGGAAGCTCCCCTGGGGGTGCCACGCTGTGCTAAGTCGCTTTACTAGTGTCCAACTCTTTGTAACCCTATGAACCATAGCCCGGCTGGCCTCTCTGTCCATGGGATCCAGGCAAGAATACTGGAGTGTGTTGCCATGCCCTCCTTCCTGACCCAGGGATCGAACCCACATCTCTTATGTCTCCTGCACTGGCAGGTGGTTCTTTACCACTAGTACCACCTGGCAAGCCCTGCTGCTGCTGCTGCTGCTAAGTCGCTTCAGTCATGTCTGACTCTGTGCGACTCCATAGACGGCAGCCCACTAGGCTCCCCTGTCCCTGGGATTCTCCAGGCAAAAACACAGGAGTGGGTTGCCATTTCCTTCTCCAATGCATGAAAGCAAAAAGTGAAAGTGAAGTCATTCAGTAGTGTCCGACTCTTAGCAACCCCATGGACTGCAGCCTACTAGGCTCCTCTGTCCATGGATTTTCCAGGCAAGAGTACTGGAGTAGGGTGTCATTGCCCTCTCCGCTGGGAAGCCCTAGCAGTAATCACACCTGCCTGCAGGCTCCACATGCGCCCCAGGCTGTGCCTTGTACTTCACAAGAGCACCTCTGAAATAGGCTCCGCTGTCGTCACCAACCAACCCACAAGGCCACTGAGGCTCGGAGAGGTTAATTAACCTCACACAGCCAGGAAGAGGCTGCACCAAGATTCCAGCCCGGCTCTCCTGACACCAGAACCTGCCCTTTAAACCACTGCTCTGTTCAGAGGGTGAGCAGTCGAGGTGATGGGATAGCCTCCGCCAGTGTTGTTAGTGATGGAGGAAATAAGAGGAAGAAAAGAGCTGTGTGGAAGCTCTAACTTTTTAGTGCTCTGGTGAGCTGGACAGGTATGACTTATCAGAAGGTGGGAAGGGGCAGTTCTGAGTGTGGACTTAACACCTGTAAACTGAGCAGAAACCACCCATTTCTGCCTGGCCCACACCCCACTACTTTCTCACCTCCTCTCTGCTCCTCATGACAAATGGTGCCCTAAGACAAGCCCCAGATGGTGCCCTGGCTTTGGGGTCAGCCTCCTGGACCCCTGTGTGCCACTTTCTGACTTGGAGAAGATGGGGATCCAGAAGAAACACTGGGGGTGAGCATTCAGGGAACAGAGGCTTCATAGCTGATGAGTGGCAGGGCCAGCAAGAGAACCGATGCTCTTGTGCAGACTGCTGTCCCAGCCCTTCCCAGGCTCCTGAAAATGCCCCCAAGTCATCTTCCTCCAAGAAGGGGTGTAAGAGCCATTAGAGAAGAGAGGCATGAGGTCACATCCCTGGGCTCAGTTTGTGCATATGGTAAATGCAGTAGCCCTTAGGATTACCCCTGACACACGTGCACACATGCACATGTACACACACGCAAACACACGTGCACACACAGAGCCAGCTCTGGCCTGGCAGTGGCTGGCGCTCTTGCTATCTAGACAGGATGGGAGCTGAATGGACTCCTACTGTAGGAGGCAGGCAGTTTGGAGGTGCGAACATGAATGCACACACATGCACACACATGAATCCACACGCATGATACGGGGAAGGTTCAGTGATGCTTAATTAGCATTCAGAGGATGCTTTGATCACTCCAGATGGGAATTCCTGTGCAGTCCGGGCACAGGAATCCAAAGACTCGGCGGTCATCTCCTGTTCTTTGGGTTCCCAGCATTAAGCCATCATTTACCTTGGAATTAAGGAGAACGTGGCCCCTGGTGGCTTCCTTCTACCCTTCCCTCTACGGTGGCTCCTCATGGGTTTTCTGAAGGCTGAGATGTGACCTGACCTCTCAGCTGCCCACCCCTCATCTGAGAGACTGGATATTCATCACGTTTCCCCCACCCTTGGCAGTTAGCTGGCAGTCACTCCAGACACTGCCAGCTGAATGCTGGGGATCCCAATCCAAGGATGCGAGGGTCTCCTTGGCAGCCCCCAGAGGCCGACTCAGACAGACAGGAAGGAGGGGACACACGCGTGGCTGCCAGAGCCGGCGGCCACTACCTTAAAATATTCCAGTCACATCGCCGGCGGCGAAGCCATAACCCAGGTGCATTGTAATAGAGGGAGAATTTCATTTTGTTTTTGAAATGCTGTTATTACACACTCAGGAAGCCCACAAAGGCACCTTGGCAGGACAGGATCAAATAAATACCTGAACTCCGAGCATAGCAACATTTACTTAGCAAATGACATTTTAATGCCGCCAGTCGAATTTACATACTAATTAAAATTTCCCTTTAAAACATGGAGACTTTTGGCCTCTCTGCCTACCCTCAGTGACAAAGATTAAAAGACTTTTTATTACGTCCTGTCAAATGGAGCTCACTGGAAGAGGTGGGAGCCCAGTGACCCTGTCTCCACCGTGTCCTGGGCAACTCCAGCTAGGCTTCTTGGGCAGGGCCGAGGCAGGTGTCAGGAGACTTAGCGTCCAGTCCAGCGGCTCCAGGGAACACTGCCCCTGGGCTTTAGTGGTCCTGGCATAACTTGAAACACATTCCAGCCCAGCTAGAGAAACGCTGGATTGTTTCACTTTCCTCTTTCGTCTCTCTTGCTTCCCGAAGCTGCTGTTGGCTGAAAGGTGTGAGTCTGAGTTGCAGCCACTTCCAGGTGCTGGACAAGTAGGAGGGATGAAGGTGGCCCCACTGACCTGCCATCAGCTCCTCTCTTGCACCAGGAAAGGAAAAGGAAAGTGAAGTCTCTCTGTCATGTCCGACTCTTTGTGACCCCATGGACTGGAGCCTGCCAGGCTCCTCTGTCCATGGGATTTTTCCAGCCAAGAATACTGGAGTGGGTTGCCATTTCCTTCTCTCAAATCTTATTCTCAGGCAACTTTGACTCAGGGGTCCCCCACTCTCTGCTCAGTCACTGGATTTATGTATTTATGTACTTTTAAGATAAACTTTAATAGAATGTTTATTGAATGCTTGCGGTGGCTGAGCAGTGTTCCTGGCAGAACCTCTGTTCCATCAAACCTGGCTTTTCAGTGGGGAGATGCTCTCTTTTCAGAGAGCAGGAAGAGCTGTGATGATGGCAGAAGCCCTGTGGAGCAAGTACCGTCCACCACTACTGCTGCTGCTAAGTCGCTTCAGTTGTGTCCAACTCTGTGCGACCCTATAGATGGCAGCCCACCAGGCTCCCCTGTCCCTGGGATTCTCCAGGCAAGAACACTGGAGTGGGTTGCCATTTCCTTCTCCAGTGCATCAAAGTGAAAAGTGAAACTGAAGTTGCTCAGTCGTGTCCGACTCTTAGCGACCCCATGGACTGTAGCCCACCAGGCTCCTCCGTCCATGGGATTTTCCAGGCAAGAGTACTAGAGTGGGGTGCCATTGCCTTCTCCATCCACCACTACAGTCACTGCTATTTCACAGATGGAGAAACTGAGGCACAGGTACATTCAGTAACTTGCCTGAAGTCACTCAGCATGTCAGCACCACTCTCAAAATGAGGCCCTAGAGTACCTTGGTGATTCCCCCTCGTAGGCACTGCAAGGAAAATAAATTGTTTCTTGGGAGAATGAGTATCTGGGGTACTGGCCTGCTTTATTTCTTCTTGTGTATTTTTTAAATAAACTTTACCTGATAGCTCAGTTGGTAAAAAATCTGCCTGCAATGCAGGAGACCCTGGTTCGATTCCTGGGTCAGGAAGATCCGCTGGAAAAGGGATGGGCTACCCACTCCAGTCTTCTTGGGCTTCCCTTGTGGCTCAGCTGGTAAAGAATCCACCTGCATTGCAGGAGACCGGGGTTCAATCCCTGGGTTGGAAAGATCCCCTGGAAAAGGGAAAGGCTACCCACTCCAGTATTCTGGCCTGGAGAATTCCATGAACTGTATAGTCCATGGGGTCACAAAGAGTAGAATATGACTGAGTGACTAAGCACACACAACGGAAATATAACTCGCATTCAGAAAAGTGCAGAAACCATAAGCATTCAGCCCAGTGCATCTTCACAAAGCAACCGAACCATGTCATCACCCTCCACATGAAGGAAAAGAACCAGGCAGACCCCCGGGCCCCATCCCAGCCCTGCTGTTATCTGTCCCCATGGATTAGCTTTATCTCTTCTTGAACTGTGTGTAGACGGAACCACTTTGTACACACACTCCGCTGCACCTGGCTTCTCTCAAACGTCAGGCTATGAGGTTTGTCCGCAGTGCAGGGTGTCAACAATGGTTTATTCCTGCCCTGTCCACAGCCCCAAGCTGTTGCGTGAAATACAGGCAGGCCTCTGAGATATTCTAGGTTCAGTCCCACACTACAGCAAAGATGGCACTAGAGCGAGTCACACAGATATTTTGGTTTCCCTGTGCATATCAAAGATCTGTTTACACTGCACCGTAGTCTACCAAGTGCCTAATAAAACAAGGCACGTACCTTAATTTTAAAATACTTCATTGCTAAAAAAAATGCTGATCATCATGGGAGCTCTTAGTGAGTTGTAGTAACAATAGTAACATCAAAGATCACTGATCACAGGTCACCATAACAGACATAAAAATAATGATCAAGTTTGAAATATTGTGAGAATTACCAAGAGGGGAGGCAGAGATGTGACGTGAGCAAATGCTGTTGGAAAAACGGTTCTGCTAGATTTACTCAATGTAGGGTGCAACCAAACTGTAATTTGTGGAAAAAAAAAAAAATGAAGACTCTGCAAAGCTCAATAAAGTGAAAGGCAACAAAAAGAGGTCTGTCTGTGCTCCATAATGTTCTCTTTTTTGACGGGTGGACATTTGGGTGGTCTCCAGCTGAGAACTTTTGGAATGGTGCTCCTAGGAACTCCTAGAACACACGCCGTGGTCATCTGTACCTATGTCTGTTGGGTCTACACCCAGGAATGAAACTGACAGGTCCCAAGGTAGAAATAGTAATAGGTTTACTAAATGCTGGGCTTCCCTGGTGGCTCGAATTGTAAAGAATCCGTCTGCAACACTGGTGATCCAGGTTCGATTCCTGGGTCAGGAAGATCCCCTGGAGAAGGAAATGGCAACCCACTCCAGTATTCTTGCTATGAGACTTCCATGGACAGAGGACCCCGGTGGGCTACAGCCCATAGGGTTGCAAAAAGCTGACACAAGTGAGTGACTTGTGCTACTAGTATTACCTAACTAAATGCTGCCAGACTATTTCCCAGAGTCAAACCACTTTACACTCACACCAACATGCAGTCACTCCACATTTTAACCCACACTTGGTGCTTCCTCAGTTTAAGTCTGAGTAATTCCAGCGGGTATGTGCAGCATCTTCAGTTCAGTTCAGTTCAGTCACTCAGTCGTGTCCGACTCTTTGCGACCCCATGAATCGCAGCACGCCAGGCCTCCCTGTCCATCACCATCTCCCGGAGTTCACTCAGACTCAAATCCATCGAGTCCGTGATGCCATCCAGCCATCTCATCCTCTGTTGTCCCCTTCTCCTCCTGCCCCCAATCCCTCCCAACATCAGAGTCTTTTCCAATGAGTCAACTCTTCGTATGAGGTGGCCAAAGTACTGGAGTTTCAGCTTTAGCATCATTCCTTCCAAAGAAATCCCAGGGCTGATCTCCTTCAGAATGGACTGGTTGGATCTCCTTGCAGTCCAAGGGACTCTCAAGAGTCTTCTCCAACACCACAGTTCAAAAGCATCAATTCTTTGGTGCTCAGCTTTCTTCACAGTCCAACTCTCACATCCATACATGACCACAGGAAAAACCATAGCCTTGACTAGACGGACCTTAGTCGGCAAAGTAATGTCTTATTCTGGCTTTAATTTGCTTTTCCTGGTGACTGAACAGGTGAATCCCCTCTGATGTGTTGATTGTCTGCTGGAATGTTCTCTCTGGCCTTGCAAGTCTTTCCCTCTCTTTCTGGCAGATTGTCTATTTTTTTCTTGCTCATTTGTAGGAGCTCTTTTATTTATTCTCTGCATACAAATATTTTGTTGAATATCTATAATGTGAATATTTTGTGCCACTCTGTGCCTGCCTATTATTCTCTTAATGGTTTCTTTGATGGCTACTTCTTATAATGTAGTCCAGTTTTGCAATTTTTTCCTTTTTGGTCTACTTAATGTTCTACTTCAGAGTTCTTTGCCTATCCCAAGGCATAAAGATATTTTTTTACATGTTCCTCTTAAAGCCTTGCACTCAGTCTCTCAGTCATGTCCCAGGGAATCTTCCCAAGCCAGGGACTGAACCTGCATCTCTTGCATCTCCTGCATGGGCAGGGAGCACCACCTGGGAAGCCCCTCTTGAAGACTTATTGTTTTACATTTAGATTCACAAACACTTTTAGAATTGCTTTTTGCATTTGGATTGAGAGAGGAGGTCAGAGAAAGCACCTCTGACTGGGACAAGCCAGAGCCCACTCTGGGCTGGGACAGACAGGCTGGTCTATGGCAAGTGAGAAGCCGGGAAGAGAAGGTGGTTTCTTTCCTGAGACATGGGGAAGCCACGGCAGGTTGGAAGCAGAGTGAGCAAGACGTGGCTTCATTAGGTTCAAAGAAGATGCTGGGGTGCTGGGTGGAGTGCAGTTTGTAAAACTGAAGGGTCTGGAATGTTTGAACACTAGCCCAGCCCCTCCCCGGCTCCTCTGACAGAGTCATCTCTGAGTGTCCTGCTGACCCACTAGTGGTTCCTCCTCCCTTGGGACACCCTGACCAGGGTTCTCTTTGCTCTTTCTTCATCCCACACCAGTTCAGACTGTTCTGTTCAGGGATCCAACCACACTCTCCATCCTCTGCTCTCCCCTTTGTTCTCCCCTTTCCCCAGTATTTTAGGGTCACTCAGATCTTCCCACTCAGTCTCTCTCTCCACCCCCCTCTTCTACTCTTCAGCATTTTCACCTACCCAGGAGCTGGGCCCCCTCCCCTGAAGGAAACACAACAAGAGAGATGGAATCTCTCCTCCTCCGGGTGATGCCTGCCTTGATCCTTATGTGTTCTGCCCGTCAGTGCAGCAGCCCAAACACAGTCTCCCAGGGACTCATCTGAGAAAGGTATCAATAGGAGCCTCGTGGAAGTTGCCAGCGAGTATTGGACACCAAGACCCTGTGCAGCTGGCTGGCACACCCTCAATGCCAAGTGCATCTCTGCAGAAGAAGGTGTGACCTGAGGGTCCCAAGGGCTTTTCCACCTGCAGACAAGACCCTCACAGCTTAGCTTCAGAGGAGGGTCCACTTCTGTTCAGCCAAGAGACATATCATAGCAACAGACCACCAGAACAGGAGTCCTCCACTTGCCAGAGAAGACCAAGTTTTCAACCATTAAACTAATTCTACATCCATTGCCATCTGGTCTCACATCCAGCATCCTCCCAGGGAAGGCAAGCTCAAGGTTGGGGCCATGCACTGAAAAGAAACAGCAGGTTTTCTGGTCTCAGAGACCCCCTCACCCCCGACCCCAACACACACATTCTAAAATG
Source organism: Redunca redunca (assembly GCA_006410935.1). Classification (NCBI taxonomy): domain Eukaryota; kingdom Metazoa; phylum Chordata; class Mammalia; order Artiodactyla; family Bovidae; genus Redunca; species Redunca redunca. The sequence goes on from SJYQ01007426.1 coordinate 84,071, forward strand.
CTTCATTCCTCTTGAACATAGTATTTTCCTTACTTTTCTTGACTGATGTTCTTAAAAATATAGGTCTTGCATTAGAGATTAGAATTTTCCAGCAGTCACATGGGTAATAAAAACCAGCTGAGAGTCTGTTTTGCAAAAATAAAAGGCCACAAGGAGAAGCTCTCCAAAACACAAAACCAAAAGAATGTTCCTGACCCCAAAGTCAGAGACCCATGGATGTGCTATTTATCTGTTTGCTTTTACTCAGAGGAGCACTTTAGATGAGCAAGCTCTCTCGTGGGAAGATTTGCAAATATGGTGAGTAGGAGCAGGTGTGGCATTATTTAAATATCTGAGAGTACCGTCTTCTCTCCCAAAGCTGAGGAACCCCTGTTCTAGCTGTCTCTTGCTGCATAATGAATGATCCCAAATATTGTGGCTTAAAATAGAAGCTTATTATTAAATATCAGGGTTCTGTGGGTTGGGCAGACAAGGCTCAGCAGGGATGCTCACCTCTGGGGTATCAGCTGGGCTGACTCCAATGGGTGGGGTTGAACAAGGATCTCTGGCTCTCTCTGCATGTCTCTCCATGCAGATAGCTTGGGCTTCCTCACAGTATGGCAGCCTGAGGGTAATCAGACTCCTTGCACAGTGGCTCAGGGTTCTAAGAGGAAAGATGTGGAAGCTGACAGTCCTCTTAAAGGGAAGGCCTGGAGTAGATAGAGATCTCTTTCACCATACCCAAGAATTCAAATCATCACAGACCAGTCCAGTTTCAGGAGGAGACAACATGGCTTTTACATATCAATCAGAGCAATATAAAATTATTTGTAGCCATCTTTAACCCCCACAGGGCTTCCCTGGTGGCTCAGATAGTAAAGAATCTGCCTGCAATGTGGGAGACTTGGGTTTGATCCCTGGGTCGGGAAGATCCCCTGGAGAAAGGTATGGCTACCTACTCCAGTGTTCTTGCCTGGAAAATCCCATGGACAGAGGATCCTGGCAGGTTAGAGTCTATGGGCTTGCAAAGAGTCAGGCATGATCGAGCAACTAACATTTTAATCCCCACAACCCTGAACCTCCCAGTACTTGAGAACTTGAAGAACAGAAATGATCAGTGACAAGAATTGAACCAAAAACAAAAAAAAAAAGAATGATCAAGGTGAGTCAAAACAGAAAGTAAAAGTCAAAAACAGAAAGTAAAAAGTGCAACAGTTTGTCTCTATATATCCTAGGGAAAACTAAAAGCTGTTTGTTCATATATCCATTTACTGATTCATTCATTCATTCAATATGTGCAGGGCTTCCCCGGTGGCTCAGCTGGTAAAGAATCCTCCTGCAATGAGGGAGACCTGGGTTTGATGCCTGGGTTGGGAAGACCCCCTGGAGAAAGGAACGGCTACCCACTCCAGTATTCTGGCCTGGAGAATTCCATGGATTCTGTAGTCCATGGGGTCATAAAGAGTCAGACATGACTGAGCAGCTTTCACTTCACTTTCTATGTGCAAGGCACTGCTTCAGGTGGTAGAGATGCAGCAACAAATAAGCCAGATGAGGCCCTGCTGTCATGGAACTTAACAACTGTCAAGAGGAAAAGACATTAAACACATAATTTCAAATATTTAACTATCAAAAGGCAAAGTCATGGAATCATAACACCTTGTACTTGGCAAGGAGGAGTTTGGACCCAAGCAGAAGGTTAGGGGAAGTTCCTTTGAAGAAAAGCTGTTTGAAATGAACATAAAAGACATTGAGGTTTTCCAGGGGAGGCAAGAAGGTGTAGAGAGGGCATTCCTGGCAGAGGGAACAGCTCATGCAGTCTCTGCAGCAGGAAGACTGAGAGAAGAGACTGGCTGGAGCTCAGGGCATAAGAGAAGCAACTGGACATGTCTGGAGCCTGGTGGTACAACCTGGCCAGGACTTCATCCGGTCACAAGGACAATGGTGGGCTCTTGGAAGGTTTTAAGCAGAGAAGGACTTGGCCAGACTTGAGTTTTCTAAGGTCATCCTGGAGACCTGGGTGGAATGGCTTGCTCCAGGCAGGTGGGGTGGAAACGGAGAACGTTTGGGAGGTAAAACTGATGGCTCTTGTTGATGACACAGAGCAAGATCATAGGAGGTTCCCATGAATATTTATGGAAGAAGTGAACAGATGAATGAAAGGATTGGAGTCAAATACGAGAGGGAGACTTCAGGGTAGACCCCCAGGTTTGGAGTTTGAGCCCTGAAGTGGGTCTTAGAGCTCTTGGTACAGCGGCCTAGTGGGAGGAAGACAAGGGGAAAGCTGAGTTCAATTTCAGACCTGGTGGGTTTCTGGGGTCCAAGGGGTGGCCACCTCCCCCTCCCAGGGCGAGGCTCCCTCATGGGCCTGGGGTCACTGGGTGCTTTGTCTCTAGGCATCAGCTCTGGAACAGAGCAGGTCCCCTCTGCTGAGCCAGTCACCTGGCTGGATGGTGGCTCCCCTCTGAAGCCTGTCCTAGGAGGAGGAACAGGGAGGAGGTGGAGAAGAAGCTGCAGCCTCCCCCCACACCCCTCACCAAGGTCCAGACGGACACTTTGATGTCTCCTGGAGGGAGCCGAGCCTCCAGCCCCCACATCTGATGATGCCAGGCTCAACAGGAGCAAACCCAGCCCTGGGCCTCCAGCCTTAATTATATCTGAGACTGTTTACAGGGTGTAATTATCGCCATTAATTGACTGTGGGAGGCCACACGTCCCGATCTTTCTGACGCTAGTATCCACCATCCTGCACAGTTGCCTGCAGCAGCAGGAAAGAGAGGTGGCTGGGTTCTGACTTTATTTTATCACGAGAAAATATTTATTTTTGTGATTTCCTACAAGGAGGAGAAGCGGTAGTAATAATCAAGCAAACAAAAACAAACACACACATGAGAACAAACACAAGAGCAAACTCCAATTCACTGAATGGAAGAAATCATTTCTGCCTTCCACGCAGCTACCCCTCTTCCTGCTTCCCATTTTTCCTTCTTCTTCCCTCCCTTCCTGTCTATCTGATCTGTTTTTCCACATCCACATCTATAGAAGTCCACAAGTCTTTGTTTTATCATTTTTGTCTATCCAATCTGTCCGTCTGTCTACATACTTGTCTGTAATGGTCTCAGCTTTCTCATCTGAGAAATGGGAGAACAGTAGGCTTATCATGAGCCTTCAGTTCAGTTCAGTCGCTCAGTTATGTCTGACTCTTTGGGACCTCATGGACTGCAGTACATCAGGCTTCCCTGTCCATCACCAACTCCCGGAGCTTGCTCAAACTCATGTCCATCAAGTCAGTGATGATGCCATCCAACCATCTCATCCTCTGTCGTCCCCTTCTCCTCCCACCTTCAGTCTTTCCCAGCATCAGGGTCTCTTCCAGTGAGTCAGATCTTCGCATCAGGTGGCCAAAGTATTGGAGCTTAAGCACCAGTTGTGAACATTAAGTGAATATAAATGCCCATGTTTCTGGCGTGTGTGTGTGCACGTGTGTGTCCTAAAGACCCTAGGACACTATCTAAGTCATTACAGACACAGGTTCCGTCTTCTGGGTCCTGCTCGGGAACTGACACATCTGACTTGGTTTTGAATTTGGAGCATTCAAATCCATGGGGTACAGGATAAGACAGATGCTCTGGGCTCTCAGTGGAAGAGAAATGATTTCAGGACAGCAGAGAGTCTTTGTTCATGTCGTAACTGCTTGCTGCCTCCCAGCTAAGCGAGTGCAGGATGAGCCAGGCAGACCTCAGACACCTCGTTATGGTCCTCCTCCTACCTTACGCCTGCACGGAGCTCTCACCTCCACAGCAGGTCAGGATGTTCACGCCTCTTTGTAAACGATGATGATGAATGAGCAAGCTCCCCTCTTCCAAGATGAAGGTGAGGCTGGGGCCATGCTGCTGGCAGGGACTGGGGTCAGCGGAGCCAGAACTTGAGCCACACTGGCGGACCCCCAGTCCAGTGCTAGCCACACCAGGCTAGGGGGAGATGTGTACCCTTTGCTCTTATCACCAAATACGTCCACCACAGAATTGTCCCTGGGAGAAGAAGGTGTCCTCTGGCCTGGGGGTTCACAAGTCCCCAGGTGACCAAGCTCCGTGTTGACGGCCCTATGTGGAACCTCAGGCCCAGCTGCTAGGCAAGTTGGTGGGGGAGGGTTGGGTCAGAGGGTCAGCCAGGTTAGGGGGATGCTGCGGGTCCCACCTGCTCCCATTTCACAATTGATCGTGAGACATCTCATGCTGCGACTACCCGTGGTCCACGCGAGCCATCTGTTCAGGTGGAGTATGAAAAGAAGGTTCTTTTCTGCTTCCACCATCAGACAACTGAGGATGCTCTGGAGTGCAGCGAATGGTTTCTTATTAGCCTCTTCATCTCTAAACCCAGCTTCAGAAAATCTCGCAGACTCAGGCAGGGCCACGGGTGTGTGCTCCAGCTGATGTCGGGGCACTTACAGATGCCCTGGCCAGGGCAGTCATGTGCTTCTCCTCTCTCCCTTCTAGACTCTTCTCCTGCGTGGGCTGGCCCTTAGGCTTCTCAGGACCCTAGAAGGAAGGTCCTCTGAAGACAGTGTCTCCGCTCCATCTGAAGTGTGTTTGCAGCACGCAGCAGCAACATCCCGCTCTGGGCACTATTTCACTCACGAGAAAACGGCTTTCAAGTCCTGCCGTGTTCCGAGGGATCAGAGAGTGAACTCGCCAGCAGCCAGCCTGGGGCGTGTGTTTCAAGTTGTGTAATTAGACTAATGAGAGTAATTAGATTAACTGACACGTTTTAAAATTGGACTCTATGTTCTGTTATTAACACTTCCATTTTACAGATGAAGAAACTAAGGCTCAGGAAGGTGGGGTATCTCCCTCAGATTTACCCACCGCCAAGGCTTCCTGGTAGTCTTCCCGGCCAGGGGGCCCGTGGGGAGACCAGGAAGGGAACCCACATCTCCTCTCTGGCCCGGAAGGGGCATGGCCTGCAGCCAGGATCCCCCGCCCCCGGTCCCTGAATCATCAATGAATTAGTGAAGCAGAGCCTGCCAAGGGCATCAGATCTCACTCCATTTCTAGGTGGAAATGCCAGCAGCCACATAGAGTCACATTAAAGGGAAATGGGGGTAATTATTCATTTATTTCAGGGGAAGGTTTATTTTTGGCACATTTTCTCCATCAGTGTCCCTGAAAGCCAAGGTCCTGCCAGTCTCTGGGTGTGCCTCTCCTTGGGGGGAACATTGGGACTCTGCATTCAAGGTCCTGTCCAGACCAGCACAGTTGGAGGGTGTTAAGGACCATGTCTGTGGCCAGTTTGGACCCTACCTGCTCCCACCACATTGAAGCACCACTGCTCCAGCTCTGCTTAAATGAAAACCTGATGATTGGTTTTGAAAGGAAGTCATACCTAGTGGAAAATGTTCTTCCAAACTTGAGCAAAGCCAGACGTGTTCTGGAGGATGTGGGTTCACCAGAGGAGGGGAGAATCACAGCTGGGTGAAAACTCGGTCTAAGACCACCTGCAGTGTGGCCCACCTCTGGAAGGTCATCAGGCACATCACTGATCTGCCTTTATCATCTCTACCCCTTTGCTACCCAGACAGGGCTTTCCCATCATTACTATAAGAAACTGTGAGATCAGGAATCAGCACCTCTGGATTAGAACTTCTGCCTTGTGACACTTGTGAGGGGCTCATATTTTATTTTATTATTTTTTGAAAACATTTTCTCATTGTGAGTTTTTAAATATATTTATTTGGTCGAGCCAAGATCTTTGATTTGTTTCAGCTTGCAGGATCTTTAGTTGCGGCTCGAAGTTTAAATCGCTGTTCCTTTTATCCATCCAATGGGACAGTGAGTTCCTCTGAAGGGAACTGAGTCTTAGTCCTCTTGTATCCTCAAGTCCAGCTTCACTTCTGGCCCCAGGAGGCTGATGAACAAATGCCGCCTGAGAGAAGCCCTTCTTGCCAGGTTTGGACCTGGGACTCCAGGCCAACAGGAGTAGTGGTTAGATCTTGAGCCTTGCGTACCTGGTGAAATTGAGTCTCTAATAAATAAAGTCAAAGACAGAGAGGGAGGAAAGGGAAACAAGGAAACTGTAAAATCGATAGGCAACTGACACTAAAATTTACTGTGCTATCTGTGATATTGAGAAACCGCAGAGTCTGAATCTGAAACCATTAGCATTTTCAAAGTGCTCAAGAACTATCCTGGTGGGGAGAGAGGAATTTCACTCCATGTTAGACCACCGAGCAGTTGCTAAAATTCCTGCCTTTTGCTGCATAGACAATAACTCCTTCCTGTCGTGCTTATGGATGGAACTGTCCCTGGGCTGCATCCAAAAGCCACGAATACAGTCAAGAAGTTCTCACCTTGGTTGCTTGAATGTCAGAAAAGCAAAAGGCGTTGCTTTTGCACCTGTAAGTCAGGTGATGACGTAATCATTGATATCAAGTGAGATTTTTTTTTCCCCTGAAAGGAAGACCATGACCCATGCAGGGGATTGCACAGAGGGTGCAGCTCCCAGGCAGTTTTCCACATATGAGGTGTTCTGGAAGAAACTACCCCTGTAGAGTCCAGCTGCCCCAAGAATCATGCCAAGTCAGTTGGAGAGAACCCCCAGCCTCAATATCTGATCACTGGAAATATGAGTGGGTTCCTCCCCCCCATCACCCCCTCTGCCATATCTAATAACCATGGCATGCCATCAGAGCTGGTTCACTTTAGCAAGAGCCCCCCTCACCCTGACATTTCCTCTTAGTGATATTCCACCTTTTGACCCCACCCCGCTCCTCACCTACAAATCCCCACTTGTCCTTGTAGTTTGAACTGAGCCCATGTCTCTTCTCTCCTATTGCAATAGTTCCTTGAGTAAAGTCTTTTTTTTTTTTTCTTTTACCATTTCAACAGTATCTTGGAGTCTTGAAAGTTTTCATATCTTTGAGAACCCTCAGTAGGCCCATTCACAAAGCACAGGTACATTTCTGTTCCTATTCTTTGGGGAAGCATGCCATAGCTGACCCCCAGCCCTGAGAAAGCATGAGAGCTTGCTCTCACTCTTCTCTGTTGAATTGTGAACTGCAAGACTTGGGGGCTGCACAGACACGGGGCTGAGGCCAGCAGCCAGGCCCACAGAAGCCATGGGAGAGGTGAAGCCGTCCTTTCTCAAAGCCTGGCCAAGCCAAGCATGCAGTATGCTGTACGGTTCTCAGGGGAGGGGCCCCATGGGCAGCCTTTCATCATCAGGTGGATGCCTCGTCCCTGCCAGCTGAGTCTGCCAAAATAAGGATGTTAGCTTATTTGAGCAGATGTACGCCAACAGGGCCAATCAGAAGGTGCCAACATCCTGTACAGGCGTGTACCCAGAGGACACGTGGTCCACTGGAGGGCTGCTCTTATCAGCACCGTCAGCTATTTACAACCAGGCGAGGGCATCAGACCCTCCAGTCCTGCAAGAAGCTTGGCCAGCAAGTGAAGGACATAGGCCCAGGCCAGGCAGGGCAGAGGGGAGAGGCAGGATAGGACAGCAGGACTTCAGTCCTGACCCAACAGGTCTTCCTAGTTTGCAAAACCCAAAAGAACCATACAGCTCACATTGATATGTCTCACCAGGCTCGTGGATGGATGGATTTCTCTTTGCCTTTTAATTCTGCTGATCAAATCCCTGCCTGCAACATCATTTCAGCCAAGCCAGACAGGCTGTTTTCCCAGGGCTAGTCAGTCTGGATCCATCTCACCTGCTGTGATTAAGCGAAGAGGAAATAANTCCCTCAGGCTGTGGGGGTCCACTGAGGGAGGGGTTGGGGTACTCAGGGTTCAATGAGGAGGCTGATGGTGGTCCAGGAGAGACCAGTGTGTGGAGGTGATGGAAGTAACTTGAGGAGAAGGGACAGGGCTTGATGGTTCTCAGGAGTGTAGCAGTTCAACAGAGTAAGAGTTGACCCTAGGTGGTATTTTTCTGCTGGATAGGGGTTCTAGAAAGATAAGAACATAGGCTTCAGGAGTTCCTAGTCCTGACTCAGCACAGAGCAGACAAAGGGCTGTGGGTTGTGCATCTGGAAAAAAGACCAAGAGGAGGTCTCTCTCACTTACCTGCACACCCAGCCCCACCTAAGGTGGGTACCATCTGTCCTGATTGCCCCTCCCAAAGTAGATTAGCTGCTGCTTGGGAAGGCTCCAGGGAGGCTGGGCACGGAAGTCCTGAACCCCGAGTGTACGTTCAGTACATATGCCTGAGGCTGCCAGCAGCCTTGGGAACAGGGACCCGAGCTCACGGCCATATGGGGATGTGGTTGTGGAAAAAAATATTTATAAAATGGCTTTTCCAAATGTTTAATCTACAGCAGATGCATCTCACATTAATCTGTTTGGCTTGGCTTCTGCCGTGGGGAGATGCCGTTTCATCGTGCAGGCCTCCCGGAGCAGGGGAAATGGGGGCTGTTAAGAGATTCATCTGTTTGTGACTCAACTCGAAAGGGAGACCTTTGGGGGGCAACAACCTGGGGTGAGGGGGAAGGGCAGAGTGGCAGGAGGTGCAGGGCTGGGATGAGAAAGGAATGAAATTCCACACACACCCTGTAGCACCCTGGGGGTCACCAAATTTTCATTTTTATTTCATGAATGCTGGGTGTTTAATCTCCCTCCCAGAATAATAAACTGATGCCAGAATTTCTTACTAAGAAGTGATACTGTTGTGTTGATTACTACTAAGTAAAGAGGCCCCACACCAATTCCTGCTCTGGTATTTCGGTGACTCTTGCAGAAGGGGAAACAGTCCCTTACTGAGCATGCTTAACATCATAGATATTTCTCAAACAAGAAGTGGGATTGCTGATGTCTACAGCCTCTTGCCACCTTCACCATCTCTCAGAGCCCAGAACCCCACCCCCTTAGTGAAAGTGTTAGTAGCTCTGTTGTGTCCCAACTCTTCGCAGGCCCATGGACTGTAGCCCGCCAGGCTCCTCTGTCCATGGGATTCTCCAGACAAGAATACTGGAGTGGGTTGCCATTCCCTTCTCCAGGGGATCTTTCCAACTCAAGAATCGAACCCACATCTCCTGCACTGCAGGCAGATTCTTTACTGTCTGAGCCACCAAGGCCTTTGCATATTCTATAGCTTCTGCTGGGAAGCTTTCCCCGCAGCTTTGGCTTGTGTGACTCTTGCTCTGGGCTGAAACATCAGCATCTCAGCAAAGCTGAGGTTTGCGTTCATGGAACCCTGGGGTCTCTTCATCACTCGAACACACTTGTAACCACATGGTAACCTTGTGATGCTACGGTTTTTTCTCGTACACAGGGCCGTGTCCATTGCTGGGGACACCTGCCTGACACCCGGCCTGGAAGAGCTGCCCAGATAGACAGACTGAGAGGTACGAGAGATCTGTGACTTTCGGATAATTCCTCTCTTAACACCTGGGCAAGTAAACAACAATAGCAACTGCGTTTTCATCAAGATGCTGGAGGTCCTTTAAGCTCCTGGTTGATCACCGCCCCCAACCCCTGAAGCTCTCCAGGTTCATTTTAGCTGCTTAAGTGTGGAAGGCAGAATAATGGCCCCAAGGTGGCTATGTCCCAATCACTGGAACCTGTAAATTAGTTCAGTTCAGCTCAGTTCAGTCACTCAGTCGTGTCCGACTCTTTGCGACCCCATGAACCACAGCACACCAGGTCTCCCTGTCCATTACCAACTCCCAGAGTCCACAGAAACCCATGTCCATTGAGTTGGTGATGCCATCCAACCATCTCATCCTCTGTCGTCCCGTTCTCCTCCTGCCCTCAATCTTTCCCAGCATCAGGGTCTTTTCAAATGAGTCAGCTCTTCACATCAGGTGGCCAAAATATTGGAGTTTCAGCTTCAACATCAGTCCCTCCAATGAACACCCAGGACTGATCTCCTTTAGGATGGACTGGTTGGATCTCCTTGCAGTCCAAGGGACTCTCAAGAGTCTTCTTCAACACCATAGTTCAAAAGCATCCTGTAAATATGTCACCTTAAATGGCAAATGGACTTAGCAGATGGGGTTACGTTAAGGTTCTTGAGATGGGAGGTTAGCCCAGATCACCTGGGTATCTAGGTGTCTAGGTGGACCCAGTCTAGTTCCATGAATCCTGAAAAGCAAAGAATTTTTCAACATCACTAATCATCGTGTGAGTACTAAGTCGCTACAGTCATGTTGGACTCTTTGCAACCTTGTGGAAGGTAGCCTGTCAAGCTCTTCCTTTTCAGAATTATAAGACAAACCGTGATCTGTGTTCTACAGTAGTTCCCCACAGCAGAACCCTCTTGGAACTACCAGGGGAAAAGAATAAGAGAGTCTTGGCTGCCTTGACTCTCTCAGGCTGGTCAAGGCAGCCTCTATCTGAGATGCTTGGTGAATTTAGGGGATAGATGCTATCAATACAGACTTCACAAGTGGTGCTAAGGGTAAACAACCCACCTGCCAATGCAGGAGATGTGGGTTCAATCCCTGAGTCAGGAAGATGTCCTGAAGGAGGGCAAAGTAACCCCCTCCAGTATTTTTTCCTGGAGAATCCCCATGAACAAAGGAACCTGGTGGGCTACAGTCCATAGGGTCACAAAGAGTTGGACACAACTGAAGCAACTTAATACACACATGCACACGCACGCACGCGTGCCCTAAGCACACCCTCTCCACATGCCATTTTGGGACCTCTACTCCCGTGGGCATTAACTAGGATGGCATGAGGGCAAGGGGACAAAAACGAAAAGGAACTTAGTGTTGGAACTCTCTCCACTCAAGACCTGGCAAAGACTGAAAATACAAACAAGAATGGAGAAGACACTCAGAAACTTCATGGACAAGAACAGTGAAAGGTGCCCCAAAGTGGTGAGAAGTGAGGTTCCTGCATCCCCTCCTGGTCACAAACCATGCACAGAATGGAGACACCAGTGAGATGGTGGGGGCCTATTAGGGCATGGCCAGGTGACCACAGACACTAGTTCAGATGGACAGTTGCACAGGAGGGACATTTCTTGGCTCTTCCAAACCATTTCGTTGAAACCAGATGGACACTTGCCCAAGGCCATCCCTGAAAGATGCTGGTCCAGCCCTCAAGTGGATCTGAAAGAAGGGCCAGTACAGAGAAGGGCCAGTACAGAGAAGCCAGGCAGATCGGGCTTCAATCATGTTTCACCCTAGCCCTGTCACAACTGCCTAAGGTCCCTGAGCATCATTTGATTCCTCTGTGAAATGAGGACAATCACGGCGCCTAATTCACGGGGTTATTACACGTGCATAAGACCGCAAGGCGCACACTCAGCACAGCCCCTGCCCCCATCAATGTGAACTGGGATTATTATTAACGAGGAGCCTTAAACTGCTGCTTTCCTACCCCATTCTCCCTTAAAAGCATCTCTTTCAGCCCCAGCTGAGATGGAAATGCAGACATGAACCTGACACCCACTGTACATGTCCCTTTGATGAGTGTCACCCTCCAGGAGGAGCGACCTCATCGAAATATAATTTTTTTCCTATTAATCATCCACCGAGATAGCTCTCAGGTCCCCAATTCTCTTAAGCAAATAACCACCAATAGAAAAAAAATCTTTTCTTCCAAATCAAAGTGCAGATTTGTATAATAAAAGCAAAGTATTGAAGCAGTTATCTCCTCTCATCTGGTCTTCCCTTTCATAACTCACATGGGGTCCAGCCCCTCTCTCTCCACTCCTCTTTTCTTTCTCTGAGGCCAGACCCACAAGCGTGACAGATAACATCACTGCAGAGCCCAGCTCTGAAGAGCCAAGCCACCCCTGGCTGGCCCCTCCTGACTCTTCCCTGGCTGCTTCCTCTCCTAACTCCTGTTTACCCAGCCTCCGTATTCCTGGCCTTTCATCTGCCCACTTGTGCAGCAAGGAAGCCAGACCCACAGAGGAACAGAGCACAGTGCTAAGTGTGCCTCCAGAACCTCAGACCAAAGTTCAAATCTGGCTCAGCCATGTGGCTTCAGCAAGTCACTGCCCCTTCCATGTCCAGCTTCACCTTGAAGGTGGGAAGACTAAACTCAACAACCCAGCCTTACTGAACGTTGAGGGTTGCCGTTACAATACACTGCTGTGTGCTGGGGCCCAGGGATGTAGAGTGAACAGGGCCTGGCCTGAGACCCTGGTCCTTGCATCCCAGGGCTGGTCATAGAAGAGGCACCCTCCTCTCAAAATAGACAGTGAAGGGTCCAGGGATCTCCAAGACCACCCTCACTTGGCCTACAAAGTGGGAGCTTCCCAAGAGCACTCCCACTTTTGATAACTCACTGGAAAGACTTAGAACTCACTCGAAGCTGATACACTCACATAACAGTTTATTATAGCAAAGGATATGGATAAAATTAACCCAGTTAAGAGCCCCAAGGCCAGAGCCCAGGAATACTCCACACTCAAAGCTTCTAGTTGTTCTCTCTCTGGGAGTCATGAATAGCCCCAACCTTTCCTGACAAAGATGTGGGAACCTGCAATGGAGCAGGACCCTGGGGTCCTTGCCTCCTTCGTGTCCTCTGCCTGCCTTTTGTCTGTGGAAAAACTTTAGCCAAAGAGTAAGTTTAATCAGAGAAGTGAGAAAATACAGAAACAAAGGAAAACAGTCCAGTAAGACTAAATAATAATAGCTTAGTCATTAAGCATGATCAAAGACCTTTAGTTCCTTCCCAAGGGGCTGAAGATAATATTCTGAGACACGTCCTATGAGCTGTCTTGTAGATACTGAGAGCCCCACCAGGTGGGAGAAGTTAACTAACTACATGAGAACTGGTGTGTAGCCATGTCCTGCTGCTGCTGCTGCTAAGTTGCTTCAGTCGTGTCCGACTCTGTGCAACCCCATAGACGGCAGCCCACCAGGCCCCGCCATCCCTGGGATTCTCCAGGCAAGAACACTGGAGTGGGTTGCCATTTCCTTCTCCAATGCATGAAAGTGAAAAGTGAAAGTGAAGTCGCTCAGTGTATCCGACTCTTAGTGACCCCATGGACTGCAGCCTACCAGGCTCCTCCGTCAGTGGATTTTCCAGGCAAGAGTACTGGAGTGGGTGCCATTGCCTGCCACAATTCTGAGAATTGGTCTCAAATAAATGGGAACAATCTGAAAATGGGAACAAACTGATCCTGGAATTTAAGATTAATCGTACTTGAAACAATCAAGATGACGATGGTCAGACCACTGCCTGACTAATTTCAAGGTGACTGTCAGAGCTGACTGAGCTGTTTCTGCAAGGAACCCATTCCATCTGTCTGTAAAAGCTCTTGCCCACTGATTGTCATTTTTAGGGAGTTGGCTTTTGGACAGGAGTCTGCCCTCTCCCTGCCCTCCTATCCTTCAATTCCCGGCATCCAAAATAAAGCAAACTTTCTTATCCACAAAACTTGTCCATCAGTGAGCAGCCAGACCCCTACTTTCAGTTACAAGCACGCATCAGCACTGCTCACGGGGACCACCCTCCCCCACTGACCCGGGCCTCCGAGTCTGTGTGCCCAGGCACGTAGACTTGGTTGACTGCTGTGTGGCTGACCTTGGTCTCCAGCCCCTCTACAGGTCAAGCTGACATTTCGTGGCCCAAGGCACCCATCCGAAATCACGTTGTCAGCATAGAATCTCTGGCATGGCCCAAGATTGCCAGGTAAACAAGGACACCTTATCAGGCAGGACATTCCAAGGGCTTAGAGGTGACACTCCCCAGGAGTTGGGCAAAGGCAGACTGCTCTCTGTGCACAATGACTCCCTATTGCCCGGAAGTTTAGTTGCAAAATCTCTCAAGGTGTGAACTGCAATCTCCACACCTCTTTCCTTTTAGCCAGGTACCAATGCTCATACAGGTGTGCAGATATCCACGTGAAGTTGTCCATGAAGCATTGTTTAGAAAAGGGAAAAAAGGAAAACAGAAGGCGGGGGGGAGTGAATGCTCCATAAAGGGGGCACTTAGACAGAGGAAGGCACACCCACAGGGTCGACCCAGAGCAGCAGAGAGAAAGGGGCGGGGCTGTTCCTGCCCTGTGCACAGATGCAGTGAGAGGCCCAGGACATGCTGCTGGTGGGAAGGCAAGTTGTCAACCCTCACCAACGAGCAGTCGTGTGGCCCTGGGTGATTTATCTCTTGAGCAGCCCAATGTCCTTGTCGCTAAAATGGGACAGTGCTCTGTCCTCCCCCAGGCTCACTGTGAAGAGTGAATGCAACCAAGTGCTGAAAACAGGAGGTGCACTCTAGGGCCGTGTCTGTACATCTCTGTGCTCCATCCCACAGCTCAGGTCCCCAGAGCACGGCTGTCGGAGCAGAGATGGATGACAGCTCCTCTACCTGACATTTATTACCAGGCAGGTGCCTTGACCACTGGGTCATGAATAAGTTATTTGATAGGCTGATGACTGAATTGTTCATTCATTTGTTTGATCTACCCACCTGTGGTGGGTGCTAGGGATTTGGAGTAATAAAACCAGAAAACCCCTTCATCTTTAAGGAATAACCAATCCAGTGTGGAAGACAGACTGAGCCCAGAGACAGGGGTGCACTTGCCCAAGCTCATACAGCAAGTGCCGATGCCCTGCTGCTAAACCAGATGGGCTGTAAGGTGGAAGCTGTAGCAAAGATGTCTGGGGGGCTGGTCAGGCTGCTGGGTGAACAGACAGGGGAAACCCTGTTCTAAGCCAAGAGAGTCACATAAGGATGTCTGGCAGTGAGAGAAGGTCTAGACCTCGAGGACAAGGGTGAAATCCAGTGTGGCCAGAGTGGAAATTCCACAAGAAAGTGAGGGCAGAGAGACCAGGCTGGGGAGAGTGGCAAGGGTTGGGTCGGCTGGGTTTTGTGGACCAAGATGAGGAGGGGGACTTTACCTTAAAGGTGACAGGGAGCCCATGAAGGGTCAACACAGGGGAACATGCTGGAACTGTGTATGAACAAAGTGCTCCTGCTCATTGGGGAGGGAAATATGACCAGGGGTAGGGAGGAGCAGGAGGACAGACTGGAAGGAAGCTATGGCCATCACGAAGCCAAAAAAATACTGACCTGGTACCCAGAGTGCCTTTCCCTGCTCTCTGCTCCCTCCAGCCTCTGCTAATGCAGGGGATTTTGTTGGCAGGGCTGGGGTCAGCTGCTCCTGGCCAGTGAGAGCTCATTGTTAAACATGCAGGAATTTTGTCAGCTTTGGTTGCACCACCGGTAGCTTTGAATTCACACCACAGAAGTGGGCAAAAGTTACAAATCTGGACTTTGTTCTTCCCGCCGTCAGAGAGCTGGTTTCACGTCCTCCTGAGACCATCTCCTTTCTCTGGAAGGATGCTCTTGATCAGGGGAACCTCCCTGCCCAACCCTAAGGCATCCCACACCCCACAAGGACTGACTCACAGCGGGGAGGATGCAGTGCCTCATGCCTGAGGCAGATTCAACTCTGCTGGAACCCACACTTCCTATGGGGTGCAGCTGAGCCTGGGTTCTAGCCCACCACAGCCTCCACTGGGCTTTTTTTTTTTTTTTCCTGTAAGTGTTTATCCATTTAATGTATTTGTTCTGCAAGATAAGATGGACATTTTAAAGATGAGAGATAGAGGACTTTACTTTGCTGACGAAGGTCCTTCCAGTCAAAGCTCTGGTTTTTCCAGCAGTCATGTTTGGACGTGAGAGTTGGACCCTAAAGAAGGCTGAGCACTGAAGAATTGATGCTTTTGACATGTGGTGTTGAAGAAGACTCTTGAGAGTCCCTTGGACAGCAAGGAGATCAAACCAGTCAATCCTAAAAGAAATCAACACTGAATTTTCATTGGAAGGACTGACTCAGAAGCTGAAGGTCCAATACTTTGGCCACCTGATGTGAAGAGCCAACTCATTAGAAAAGACCCCAATGCTGGAAAAGATTGAAAGCAGGAAGAGAAGGGGATGACAGAGGATGAGATGGTTGGATGGCGTCACCAACTCAATGGACATGAGTTTGAGCAAGCTCTGGGAGACGGTAAAGGACAAGGAAGCCTGGTGTGCTACAGTCCATGGGGTGGCAAAGAGCTGGACATGACTGAGCAACTGAAAATCAAGAGGATTCCTGTGGTCATGTATGGATGTGAGAGTTGGACTGTGAAGAAGGCTGAGCGCCGAAGAATTGATGTGTTTGAACTGTGGTGTTGGAGAAGACTCTTGAGAGTCCCTTGGACTGCAAGGAGATCCAACCAGTCCATTCTGAAGGAGATCAATCCTGGGATTTCTTTGGAAGGAATGATGCTGAAGCTGAAACTCCAGTACTTTGGCCACCTCATGCGAAGAGTTGACTCATTGGAAAAGACTCTGATGCAGGGAGGGATTGGGGGCAGGAGGAGAAGGGGATGACCCAGGATGAGATGGCTGGATGGCATCATGGACACGATGGACGTGAATCTGAGTGAACTCCAGGAGATGGTGATCAACAGGGAGGCCTGGCGTGCTGCGATTCATGGGGTCGCAAAGAGTTGGACACGACTGAGCGAATGAACTGAACTGAACTGAACTGATAGGCACAGACAGCACATATGCAAGGGGTCACAGTCCACAATCACTTCACTAGAACACCATGAAAGAACAGCTCCAAAATCACCCCACTGCCATGATGTACAATTCACAGGGCAGGGTGTGCCTCGAAGAGAAAAACCCATAGTGACCGAGGAGAAGCCTTTGTGAGAAGATTACTTCAGGGTGTGCCCCAGCAGGGAAGCTTGCCCGGGTCCTGTACTCATCATCGGCACAAGGTTGGTAGGAAATTGTCAGGTGGGGATAGGTCTCTTCCAAGACCGTCAGTGGCATCTGAGTTTCCTCATCACATGCAGATTTGTTCTGGCTCATCCTTGCTCTCCCTGCTTGCCCAGCTTCTCCTGAGAGGCCTCCCTCAAAACCACACCATGGTGAAAATGCCCATCAAAGCTCTCCTCCCAGGTTCCACGTCTCAGGTTCACTCCAAGCACATGTGGAGACCAGCATGGTTAACAAGGTATCTCAGATACAGACAAGGAAACCCCGGGACCAGCAACTGTTGACGTCCATGCTCTGCAGACATTGAGGGCCGTGAATGCTTTTTGATGATTTAGACCTTCATCTTGATGGCAAAGCTTCTCGCAAGCTCCAGTTCCCTAGCGCTTAGAAACGAAATGAAATTCAGTTTGGAATAACAAGGCTCTGTTGTCCGGATGAGATCACTGCGGAACCGCTGTGTCAGTCCCAAAGAATGTCTCTATTTCCCCCTGCCTTTTGGGTGACCCCCTGGCCGGGGGCCCGCCTGCTATAGCAGGTCACCAGAGAGAGAGCAATTAAGTTTTATAGCCCTCTGCTCCCAGCGGCCACCACATGCCGGGTGAGGTCACTCTTGCCGCTTTATTTTGATCTGTTTTAAAGATGTTGGTGTCTTGAGAATCACACCTCCCTGATGAGCTCAGATCCTCAGGTTTGTGAAAAAAATAAATAAATAAAACCTTCCCCTGCTGTGTTGGCTCTGCTGGGCTCCGCAGTGGGTACCCAGAGGCGACATCGAGGACCATCCCTGGATGCTGTGTGAACTTGGACAAGTTCCTCCCCCATCCCTCCGTCTCCATTTTTTTCATAGAAGTAATACAAAGCCTGGACTAGATGAGCATTTCCCAAAATTCCATCATTGCCCCACTCTGCCATAATTTTGGCCTCTTCTGCCACCTGGACTAGAATGCAGTCACAACCTTTTTCTCCTGTAAACCGCCTCACATTTTAAGTTAATTGCATTTAATTTAAAAGGAACCTTGATGTCGCCACCATGAAAGGAAATCAGTGTGTCTTGCCATTAATATAAAGTGACTACAGAAAGAAACACCTTGAAATAATTATTTCTAAATAATAATTGCTTGATTATTTAGAAACGTTGAGAAACAATTATTTCTAAACTAAAACTACTAACTTCGAGCCACATGCCCCTGCCTGTGAAGTCTGTGAGCCTGGGGCTCTTCTGTCTTTGTTCACAGGGGAGATTAGAAATGTCAGAAGGTGCTAAAGACTCCTAATGCCAGACGAAGACTTTCCCCTTGGTCTAACCAGAGGGATGGAAAGAGGACTAATTTTCGCACTGTGTGAATCAATGTTGTTTAATGTCACATGCATGCATCACCTAAAACCACATTGCCCTTGACCTGTATGCTTTGGAAAACACTGTTTTAAATCTTCCCTTAAAATCTCTCTAATTTGGCAAAATAATTTGGAGCTCCAGAGTGCCTCTGGAACTTCTTCCCAAGCCAGCTCAGCATCTGTCCCAAGGTAGCACTCAGACCATTTGGATCAGTTACTCAGAGAGTCTGTTTCAAAGACGGCTTCATGGACCCCTACCTACTGAGGCAGCATCTTTGAGCTGGGGGCCCCGGATCTGCCTTTGTAACGAGGGTGCCCCACAATCCGAGGCTGATTTAGGGAAGCAGGATAGGGTGCTTGCCAGAAAGATGACAAGAGCAGAGCCAGCCTTGGACTGGTGATGGGAAAGGGAAACCTAACAAGCAAAGAGCCGTTCGGAGTACACTTTCGGTGTCAGCAGGCAGATGCAGGCAGAGAAGAAACGATGCTCTTTGGGATACAGGTGAAGATGGCTGAGGGGTGGACTCTTTTCAAATGACCCAGTAAGTCCCTCTGGCTCCGTGCTCAGAACAGCTTTGAATCAACCCACCACAAACACACCCCAGGAGAAACTTTATGGAGCTGAATTTTATTGACGTCAGCAGCGAACATTCCTCATGACCCCAGCAAGGGTGAAGACTGTGCCAGATTGAGATGAGGTGACCTGAATGTTTGAGAAAGAAACAGTCCTTCTTCACCTAGCAGCTGGACGCTCAGCACGCTTTGCCGGGCTCTTGGGCCACCTTGAGACCACCAGGGCTCTGCCCGCCCACCGGCATCATCTTGGAAACAGTCTTGCATTCCTGCTCCCTGGCCTCCCAGCAGCTCTGCTCAGTGTCCGTTTTATAACCAAGCCCTTTCTTCTGGCCGAAATTCCTGTGAACACAGGGTGCTTTGGAGCCCAGCTCCTGTGGTCCAGCTGCTCTCCTGCTGATTTGAAAGAAATGTCAAGGTGGGGACTCCCCCTTTGCAATTCAGATGTATTCAAAGTGAAGACAAAGATGGTCACACAGCCTGAGGGCCACCTTCCCCTTCTCGACGTCCCTTTTTCCTGAGGAGGCTCGGAGGATGGGAGGCCATCACGTCTGGGAGGCACTGAGCCTCCACATAAGAGACGGAGTTCTGGGCTCAACAATATTCTCTCAAAATCCATGTCTACCCAGAACCTCAGAGTGTGACCTTATATGGAAATGGAGTCTTTGCAGTTGTAACGAGTCAAGATCACACTGGGTTTCCCAGGTGGGGCAAGCGGTAAAGAGCCCACTTGCCAATACAGGAGAGAGAGGTAAAAGACATAGGTTTGATCCCTGCATTAGGAAGATCCCCTGGGGGAGGGCATGGCTACCCACTCTAGTATTCTTGTCTGGGAAATCCTATGAACAGAAGAGCTTGGCGGGCTACAGTCCATAGGGTTGCAAAGGGTTGGACATGACTGAAATGACTTAACACACACACACACTTGAGGTCGCGCTGGATTAGGGTAGGCTCTCAACCTGGTGATTTCCCTGGTGGTCCAGAAGTTAAGGCTTTGCACATCCAGTGCAGCAAGTTCCATCTCTGGTGGGGGAGCTAAGATCCCACAGGCCTCATAGTGTGGCCAAAAATTTGAAAAAGTAAAATAAGAAGTGAGTGAGTGGGTGAAAGTCACTCAGTTGTTTCTGACACTTTGTGACCCCGTGAACTATACAGCCCGTGGAATTCTCCAGGCCAGAATACTGAAGTGGGTAGCTTTTCCCTTCTCCAGGGGATCTTCCCAACCCAGAGAGCGAACCCAGGTCTCCCACACTGCAGGCAGATTCTTTACCAGCTAAGCCACAAGGGAAGCCCAAAATAAGGAGAAACTAAACTAATTATGATTATTTTAGGAGGCTTCCCAGGTGGCACTAGTGGTAAAGAATTTGCCTGCCAATGCAGGAGACATGGGTTCAATCCCTGGGTCAGGAAGATCCCTTGGAGTATGAAATGGCAACCCACTCCACTATTCTTGCCTGGGAAATCCCACAGACAGAGGAGCCTGGTGGGCTATAGTCCATGGTGTCGCACAGAATCAGACTCAACTTAGCGACTGAGCATGCACGCACATTTAGAGTAAGAATAAAAGGATGTCTTGCTTTCTCTCTTTGGCCTCTAAAACAACAGAACTCATGTACCAAAGGGCCTCGAGTGGGCAGATGCAGTGTTTTACTGGGGCTCCCTGAGTACTGCCTTTCTAGGGAGGTGGCTGTGCTGGCTGGCCTGGGCACCTCACTCTCCCCACAACAGGTACTCAAATTTGCCATGAGCTGACAACTATTTAGATAGCACGTACATTGTATTAAATATCATAAGTAACCTAGAAATGAGTTAAAGTGCGCTGGAGGAAGTGCTTAGATTATATGCAAGTTCTGCACCATTTCATATAAGGGACTTGAGAAAAAGTTCAGGTTCGGGTGTCCAAACAGGGGAAGGGGGAGATGGTGTCTTGAAACCAATGCCCTGTGAATACCAAGGGCCGACTGTGTCTTGCAGGGTAAGAGATTCCACGAAGAAAAGACAGACTCTGGCAGAATGATGTGGGGAACCTGTGAGCATAATGCTGCCGGCATTCTGGAACTTTCCTGTTCAAGCTCAGAAATCCTGCTTTGGGATGAGACCCAGAACAGAGTCAGATCCACCTGGAGTCCCTCCCAGGGCTTTTGACTTTTTCCGTGAGAGGCACATGAGGCAGAGCGGGTCAGTGTCTGAAACAAACTGGACGTCAGAACTTATAACATTTAAGCTCATGTTACAGCCCCAAGTTATGGACAGGGCCCAAGGAGACAAGAGCGTTGAAAGTTAGTGATGTTCTGCAGGCTGGAAATGAGGTGGTGGGAGGTTTCTACAAGCTTTGCTGTTGTCTCTTAGAATTGGCCAATTAGTGTTGGCAGGATGGGAGTCAGGGATCTCTCGTGAGAAGCAGGCTTCTCATTCTTGGTCACGTAAACAGAAACTCGTCCTTCCCATGCTTAGCCCTGATCTCTCATCCTTCAGGAATGCGATTATCCCGTTGTCAATGCACCCCTGATTGTTCTGTTTGGTCCCTAAGTGAACGGATCATCTCTTAGGCTGAGAAATGTTGGCTCCCATAAAGTGAGATCAGGAGAGCCTAGGCATGTTTTCGAAAGTTTAAGAGAACTCTGCCTAAACATTTCAGTCAGGAGGACTGACAACAAGAACTCATTTCTTAACAGTTTCAGAGGTTGGAAGTCCAAGAGCAGGTGCCCACACGGCAGAGTTCTGGAGGAGACCCTGTTCTGAGCTGCAGACTGCCGACCCCTCTCTGTGCCCCAACCCAGGGAGAGGGGCAGGGGGAGCTCGGCAGGGCCTCTCTTAAGGGTGCTGATCCTGTTCACAAGATGATGTGATCTCTTCCCCAGGACCTATCTCCTAACACCATCACCTTGGGCATTGCATGTGTGTGTGTGTGTGTGTGTGTGTGTGTGCGCACGTGCGCGCACTAAGTTGCTTTACTTGTGTCTGACTCTGTGAGCCTGTGGACCATTGCCCTCCAGTCTCCTCTGTCCATGGGATTCTCCAGACAAGAATACTGGAGTGGGTTGTCATGCCCTCCTCCAGGGGAGCTTCCCAACCCAGGGATGGAAACTGAGTCTCATGTCTCTGGCATTGGCAGGTGTGTTCTTTATCACTAGTGCCACCGGGAAACCCCTGGGCATTAGGGTATCAACCCATGAATTTGGAGGTACACAAACATATAAGCTAGAGCAAGGCAGAGGAACCAGAGATCAAATTGCCAACATCCGTTGGATCATGGGAAAAGCAAGAGAGTTCCAGAAAAACATCTATTTCTGCTTTCTTGACTATGCCAAAGCCTTTGACTGTGTGGATCACAACAAACTGTGGAAAATTCTGAAAGAGATGGGAATACCAGACCACCTAACCTGCCTTTTGAGAAATCTATGCAGGTCAGGAAGCAACAGTTAGAACTGGACATGGAACAACAAACTGGTTCCAAATAGGAAAAGGAATATGTCAAGGCTGTATACTGTTACCCTGCTTATTTAACTTCTATGCAGAGTACATCATGAGAAATGCTGGACTGGAAGAAACACAAGCTGGAATCAAGATTGCCGGGAGAAATATCAATAACCTCACACATGCAGATGACACCACCCTTATGGCAGAAAGCGAAGAGGAGCTAAAAAGCTTCTTGATGAAAGTGAAAGAAGAGAGGGGAAAAGTTGGCTTAAAGCTCAACATTCAGAAAACGAAGATCATGGCATCCGGTCCCATCACTTCATGGGAAATAGATGGGGAAACAGTGGAAACAGTGTCAGACTTTGTTTTTGGGGGGGCTCCAAAATCACTGCAGATGGTGATTGC